>JAXGGA010003457.1:0-102262 GCA_038373865.1 Uloborus plumipes
ACTTGGATGTTCCTGTTATCTCTGTTTTTGTTGATGCCGACTGGGGAGCAGATGCGAGAGACAGAAAATCTGTATCTGGGTATATCATACTGCTAAATAATTGTCCTGTAACCTGGTCTGTTAAAAAGCAAACTTCAATAGCGTTGTCTTCAACTGAAGCAGAGATTTTAGCCTTGGGAAAAGCTGTTCAAGATCTAATTCCAATCTATAATACGACTAAAGAGGTGCTAAAGTGTGAAAATATAAGTACAACTATTTTTGAAGATAATCAGTCAGTCATAAAAGCTATTTTGAGTGAAAATCATTGTGGTAGATTGAAGCACCTGGATATAAAGTTGAAGTACATTCGGGAGACTATAAAACAGCACAACTTCAATCTTGAATATGTTTCGAGTACAGATCAGCTAGCTGATATGTTTACCAAACGTTTACCCAAACCAGGGTTGAATTATTTACGAAGCAAGTGTTGTGTTATGTGCGATTAAGGGAGGGTGTTGAGGTTATCGCACAGCCTTGTTTATATTTAACTAAATTTTATTGTTATTGTTGTTAAATTGGCAACTATAGTTAAATTGTAAAATATCTTCAGAATGTTAGTTTAGTTTGAGTTAGCAGTTTAAGTTAGTTGTTTAAAGGTTAGCTGGTGTACTGTTATGTACGTTTGAGTTCAAAAGTTTTTTCCCCAACTTCGCCTTTTTCCTTTTGCATCGGGCCTCTGAACTTCTTTTAATCATAACAAATACAAAGGGTTTTTTTTCTTTTTTTGTTCAAGTTTTGTTAATTTTTTGCTCAGAGGTAGCCCGTACAACGCCAGGCTACGCAGCTAGTAACAAATTATTTCGGAACGAAAAATGAAAGTACCCCATGATATTAGCGTAATCATTTCTGAATTTTCTGAACTACAAATTTCTGCTCAAAAACAACAGCAAGGTGATTACAGAGCATTTTCGGGCAAATTATGATTTTCATAACAATGATATTCCATAGAATGGGTCATTATTTCGCATGGGAGGAGCTGTAAATTATTCTAAGTCAACGTCAAAATTTATTTATGTACTCAAGATTTACTCATAGAAGGATTTGGTCTATCTGATTTGAAGAAAAACTCTTTCTAAAAATTATGCACCTTTCTCTCTCAATTTAGCCTGGTTTCTACCACAGGTAGTATCACCTAGGAAAGAAGCATTTTAGTTTGATTTCTGTTGGTGCATTAAAATGGCGTATCGTAGTGAGTCAAAAATCCACGAATTGGCTATTGATATAATTTCAAACTGTACCTAGTACTTCTGGCTTTATTCTGGTATTTCACCGAAAACGATAGTTCTATTTTTATTTAATGACGATGTTTCAACCAACGTTAAGATAATAATAGTTCAAGTTATGCCGGAAGCAGTCAGAATAATATAGTTACCAAAGTATATTTATCTCATAGATAAGATTTATCGTATAAAAACTTCTGCGTTTTTATTTTTCATGCCGTTTCAAAGATTGTTCCAACTTTAAATCGTTTTAGGCATCTCCAGAAACTGTACAAATGAAGTGAAGTATTATACAGCCTGTTTTTTCGCAATCAAAATAAGATTAGAGGGTGGGAGAAATAAAATTTTAACTTTCAAATAATACCACATACAGTTGTATAATACGAGTTTTTCATGAGTAACGAATTTTAAAGCTTACGTGAATTAATCACCCGCAAAACCAAAACTTTCTGAAGGAAATCGCAATGCGTGAGTATCGCCTTCGTGCTTAGCTACTAAATATTGCCTTTGTGATTGGCTACTAAATATTGCCTTCGTGATTGGCTTCTAAATATTAGCTTCGTGAATCGTGAATTTACTTTCATTCTTTGTCATCATTGGAAGCAGAAGTTTCCTCATTGTACTAGTCTAAATTTCGATTTCTTAGAACACAACCCCTTTTTATTTTTCGTTAATTTTCCCTATAAATATGAAAGTTGATGAAATGTAATTGCACCTTAGCACGCTGTTTCGTTTAAAGTTTGTGGAGATGAAAAGAATAAGTGAAAAGTTCTGACAATAGAAAAAGGGTAAAGATTCTGAACGTCCATGAATAACTAAAAAGTGCGTTGAAGGTAGCATAACATTTGAAAATGAGTGAATCTTCCATTTGTATAATTAAAAAGGAAAAGAAATCGCTAAAAGTTCACAACTTAGTCTCAATATTGAAGCACGCGGAGTAGTGTCTAGTCAAAATGCAAATATTATGAAACTGGAAGCTGCTTTTGTATTGTGGATTAAAGAGACCAGGAAGAAGGGTGTCACCACAGACGGGAACATTTTAAAATTAAAGGTGACGCATACTGTGTGTATATTAGAATAACCATCTGGTTGTGCAGTAAAATACATGATCAACATTTTCATTTTTTAAGTTGTAAATATGATTATTGTATGTACCCAGCTATGCAGTTTTTAAAACAATTTATTAAATTATGGTCAACGATAAACCACTCTAATTTTGAGTCTGGCGTGTGAAATTATGAGTTACTGACAGCCGTTCAGAGAGGTTGCTAATCAATAATGTAATTACAGGGGTATGCAAGAGCTTGTATTTTTTATCAATAAAACATTTTCATTGTGCACACTGTCATGCGCTAGGAACTATCCATCATGGGAAGTGGATTTCGAAGATTTTTATAATTGTGGCTCTTTCGTAACCAACTCAAATGTGCAGCAAGAGAATGCAAAGATATTCGTAACACTGCTTTAGTGGAGTAAAAGTGAAAGATTGTAAAAGCTCTTCACAAAAGAGATATTGAAGATAAAACACTGAAGTTCGCAAGAGAGTGAAAGGAAGAAGAAAATTGAAGACTAGAACATTAAACTGTTTTTTGACGAAAAAAATGTCCTACATGTTTTTTTACTTTATTATGCATCAAAAACCTATAAATTGATCCTCATCATCGGAAACTTTAAGATAGCGACCAACAAGGTATCGAAAGAGTTAAAGAAATTGGGAGTTGTGAACGACAATGTGGAGTGGGTGTGAGTGACCCTTGTGTATTTGCAAATGCGTATTAGGGTGTTTCGAAATTTTTTTTTTTTTTTTGGAATTTCAATTCGGCTAGGGTGAGAAAAGTTGTCTACTAGGACTAAACAATTACCTATAAAATTTAAAGTTGATCAGATAAACTTTTCATGCTCCACAAGGCCATAGTCTAACTGTTAAAGATAGTATTTCAAAAAACCTATTAACACTACATAAATTTGGCAATTAATATCTAAAAATAGAATAATGAAGCTATATTTTTCTTATGAAATAAGGTATAATCACGTATTTCTAAAACTTAAAATTGTCATGTAAATTCTGTCCGGAGTTTTTTCAAACAGTCCCCTGCAATAAAGTCAAAGCTGTAATACGAAAAATCTATAGTTTTTGCAAATTCTTTCTGGCAAGAAGTTAAAAGTATTCAGTGTGAATTTGCCGAAATCGCCGAGAACGGTGTTGAAACGCTACTTTGCTTAGTTTGAGAGCCACATTTGGGATGAAAGTATGCATCAGGGTCGTTGCGAAAACAGTCCTCTGGGAAGTGATTTTATTAATGTCAATTAATCTAATATATAAAATTCTCGTGTCACAGTTTTCGTTGCCATACTCCTCCGAAACGGCTTGACCGATTTTTATGAAATTTTTTGTGCTTATCCAGTATCTATGAGAATCGGCCAACATCTATTTTTCATCCCCCTAAATGTTAGGGGTAGTCCACTCCTAAATTTTTTTTGTTCGCACATAACATCTGATCTACTGAACTAAAATAATATGTGTTATCGTAAATCCTTACTTCAATGAGCGACCCGATGGTCAAGTGGTTAGGCGCGTCAGGTTGAAGTTCCTGATGGAATGAGATCGAACCCAGGTCCGCAAGGGTTTTTTCGAACAGCTGCATGTTTTTTTTTTTTTTTGAATGATTTTAATGATTGTAATGTCCTTATGCAGGTACATCCCCTCATGGGGATCTACCCCATATTTTTTTATAGTACAAAATGACAGTTTTGGTCGGATCTTTGTTAAAATTGGCAATGGGGTCCTTCGATGCTGTAGAATTTTCTTATGGAAAGTTTGCCATTTTTGGGGGCTTTGAATCGATTGTGGCAATAAATGGTTTTTGATTTGCGGCACTTATATTATTTTTTCAAAAATTATATACACTATCATTTATATTATGTTAATTTTTGTACCTTTATAAAATTCTGTATTTTATATCTTGCATTTACGTCAAATTCAAGGTAAAATTAAAAGTCAAAAATTCTGAAGAAGATAATATATGTTAAAAATTAAAGTAACTATTTTTGTGATTTTCATATTGGTTGTGACCAAAAAACATCATTACATACAAACAAATAAAATGTATCAAACACCATGAGTATTGAGTTATTAGGCAAAATCTGCTGTATAAAGTTTTTTTTCACTGCTAGACGGGGGGGGGGGGTATGAACGACCATTAAAGTGACACAAATTTTTAAAAAATAAAGGTGGGATCTCCAATTATCTTGCTTCGTAATTTGAACTGTGCAACGGTACGCGATTAGTCATTCAAAAATTAATGAAAAACGTGATCGAAGCCAGGGTTTTAACTGGCAAGTTCAGAGGTGAAAATATACTCATACCACGGATTCCTAATATACTTACAGATGTGCCAATTCAATTCAAACGTATTCAGTTTCCGATTAGATTGGCATTTGCAATGACTATCAACAAATCCCAAGGTCAAACGATGTCTGTTTGTGGCTTAGATTTGAGAACACCATGTTTTTCACACGGACAATTATACGTGGCATGCTCTCGAGTGGGTAAACCATCCAGTTTGTTTGTGTTAGCTAAAGATGGACTAACAAAAAATATTGTTCACGCTATAGCATTAAGAGATTGATATTGTTTAATAGTGTTACTGTCGTAATTGTTTAATTAATGATATATAATTTTAAGGAATAAATTATAATAACTTAAAAATAATGTTTGGCTTTTGTTATTTTTATATTCCCTCATCGTTCACAGCGCTCCATGCTTATTTCACGCATATACCACATTCTTACATACATACAATATACACATTCTACCATACATACATACATACTTACAATAAGTAAGCTATTTTTTGTCTACACTAGAAATTACTAGGAAATTATTTATATGGCAAAACAACGTTTGCCGGATCAGCTAGTTTAATTATAAAACATATTAGTTATTATGTCCACGATTTGTGCCTAAATTTATAGGTAGTCTCGTAACTAATTATGTTCCAATAGTTTTGCAGATATTACGCAACAAAGAGCAAAAGCACAGTCACCTGCACAGTCCCCTGCCTAGTTATACTAGGCGGGGGACTTACCCCCTATCATGATTTATCAGAAAAACACAAACTTCAATTGGCCCTCTTTCAAACCAAAGTAATAGATTCATTTTCTGAGCAATTATACGAACATTTCAAAAAACTGTGCCCGGTCAGATTTCGTGCGAAAAATGACAAGTTTACAGAGAATCGCCCGTATAACTGAGTGATTTTTTTGAGTTCTGAAACCTCTAGCTACAGGTTGCACAAGGCACCTCTAAGGGTGAAACGTTGTAGCACCAGCGGCGGCCCCTGAGAGGTTTCACTTGACTCCCGATGGCACCCTTGAAGGTGTCATTTGGTTCCATGTGGTACCCTATGGGTATCTTATGGCCCCCCATGGGTGACCCATGGCACCCAGAGGAGCCCAATGTCACCTTCAATTGTACCATAGGGAGTCAAGTGGCACCCCCCAGGGGTGTGTCGCTGGTGCTACAATGTTTCACCCTAAACTCCCCAATGTTAAACCCCAACCTGTAGTTTTAACAGTGTTGTTGTTATGTTTTAAGACACATAACTTGATTTTTACTTGTTAATCGTGCATTTCATCTTAACACTATGTTTCTTGAAAATGGTATACATATACGTATATATAAGGTATACATATGAAATTGAAAGGAGATGAAATTTTAAGCATCAGTTCCATGTCCTAGATATAATTTTGAATGCTCTTTTATTTAATTATTTCTTTTCCATATTTAGAACTAGAGAAGGAATTTCGATTGTACAGTAAAACTGTTAAAAACATTTCATTTTTATTCACCCAGTACTCATATTTTAAAAACAGCAATTTATTTTGTACATCAATTAGGCAGCCATTTTAACAAAAATCGCTAACAAATATACGGCAGTCATATTAACAAATATATAGAGTCATTTAACACATCAAGGTAAAAACTACGTTTTGGACAATAGAAACATGAAATCCAAATAACATTATTGTATTTCTAATCCAGCATAGTAGGATTCATTGCTTATTTGTCCTCAAATTTAACGGAAACACCGTTTTCTCCCAGAAATAATACAATACAGATTGGTTAGGTTTAAACGAGTGGTAATCAGATTCATCTTTAAACCCTAGCGAGAAACTACTGAAATGAATAGTCGAATGATGTGTGAGCTACTAGAATTCCTCCACCCCACATTGATCGATTTAATGATGTAAGTAGTTAAATTATAATAATAGTAAAAAAATACATTATTGTTATTTCTCGGTACCAATTCTTTTATTGATTACTGAAATGACTGTTAAAAATAAACTATGTCTAGCTTAGACGGTAGGTACTTGAAATTTTACCTGCAATGTGTTGAGTTTTCCACATTGCGATAGTGCCTATTTCAGATGTAATTGTGTTGGTCTAAGGTTATTATAGGACAGCAGAATTGTTTTAGAAGTAATACCTATTGGAAAATTGGTGCTATTTTTAAGTTTCTTACACTGAATGCGCGTTTTAACATTTTCGACTGTATGAAAAATATATAGACCATATTACTTTGTATCATTTTTTAAAACTTTCTAACGAAACACAAGAGGCTCAAAATAAAGATAGTTATTATAATTTTGAGAACATTTTCAAGAACATTTTTTTGGGCAAAAAAACTTTGGAAGACTTGATACATAGTTTATTAACCCCAATTAAGTATCAAATAAATAGGTTTTAATAAAACATGAAACCTTTTATAGTTCACTTAAAATCGTCGGGAAAATAAAATTTGATCATATTGCAACTAAAAGGAAAACAGAAAAAAACTATGATAATGAATGCAGAGGTTTTGACCTTACGGAATGTTTGGGAGTGATGAGGCCTCTACTTTCACCGCATTTTACTCTGAGAACCACTAGTTTAATAATGACCACTCTGTATAATAACACCATGGGTGCTAGTAAAACTACATAACGTAACAGCAATCTAACTTCAGATAAATGCGCAGAGCGTTTAACAGTGTTAAAATTTATGAATCTTACATCGTATTAACTTTTCAAATTTGCTATCTGTTGGTTAAATTTCAATTAATGCTCAGTGCGCATGTAATGCGTGTATGAGAGTAATTTGAATCTACATAGCATATACATATATATACATTTGGTATACATAATAATGGAAAACACATTGTCAGACGGTTTAATGAAAAAATATTAACCGCTTGGAAGATTTGTCATTGGATTATTTTTCTAATCTCTTAATTGTTTTATTTTGCAAAACTAGTGACAAAATTATTTGGAAAATTAAAAAAACGGATGAGTGATTAGTCGTAAAAATATATTTCATTAAAATTGTTTTTTAAATAGTGTCCATAAAAATAATCAAAATAAAAAAAAAATATCATTAAAATGTAGAACAGTTTGTATGAAAGTTTAAGACTAGGCAAAACAATGAAAATAAAGTGCAGACTACTTTCGTTGGGTATAAATTTCCGCAATTAATTGCCAGGCAGCTATTCACTACAGCTTAAATCTTCTTATTAGTTTTTAATTTAACTTATTACCGAAGCTAATTTTAACAAATAATTTAAAATAAGTTAAAATCCCTTGTAGGATAAAATAAAAATTGGAAGAATAAACAGTGACGCTTAACGTCAAATAATTGGTCCTTTTATTCCTGATTTGGGGGGGGAAGAGAACCTGGAATGTGGATGAGAGTAATTTTACTCCAGATACAAGGACAGAAAAATCATTTATAATGAGAAAACTACTGGGTAGAAGTGAATTTTTTTAAAATTAGTTTGGGCGAAAATGAGACAGCTAAAAACCTAGAGTGATGGCATTGAACTTTAACTGCGTTAAAAAGTGTTGATATTGTAATGAGCCAAACAGTTTTTAAAATCAAGTTCAAAAGTATCTGTTAATAGTGCTAAAATGTGATGTGTAATAAAAATATTAACTCATCTCGCCGAATAGATACATAATTTAAAATATATAAAACTAAATGTTGCTTATTTGCACATTATTTTCTGAAGTTGTTTGAAAATTGAATTGCTTGAAGTGAAGGAAAGAAAATTATTTTAAAAGCTTCTATACATTTTTTTAAATAGAGGTTTTCTGTTTGTTTCGGATCGGAGAGATGTCTTAGCTGAAGCGTGGACGTTAAATTGAACCCTGCAGGGAAAAATTGCAGGATGTTTATCAGTGAGGACGGGAGATTTATTTTTGAAAATTATTGGTGAATAGTGTAACAAGTCATGGAAAAGAGGAAACCCTCATGATATGATACAGGAGTGTTCATGATTCGTTGGATTTTTTCTTTTTTTTTTCTTTTACGATGTGTGGACACACGCGAAACTCGTTGTACATGTAGTTCGGAAAATAGGAACAATAACTGAAACAGAAGGTTACGCTCAGCCATACCTCGAAAATGTCTGGAAATGATGCGTTACATAACAAGTAACATTCTGAACTTAAGCATTTTCATGTAGAATATAAATATTGCTGTCACTATACAGTAGTTACCGAAAGTATACCAAAAGTGCCACTGTGACCAGCAGCCGGACAATCATCAAGGACAGTAGAAGATGGCGTAGAGGGAATTCTTAGTTTTCTTCGACCGCTGCTGTAACAAGGAGATTTTTTCTTCATCAGAACAGTGCTGACAAATCCATCACGTTTTCCTTGACTGGAATCATCATCTTCGTTTTTATCTACAACATCTGTGATTTTGATCGACTTCATCAAAATTTCCTTTCGTTGTCTTCGATCACGGGCTTTCTCTAAATGTCTTTTGCGTTCTTCTCGTGACCAGTATTTCCCGATTTTTAGTTCACTCGCAGCGTCGTCATCAGTAGTTATGCCACAACGTTCTTCCATTATTTGCATTGCTCGTTCTTTTAAGATTTTATTCCTCACAGGCCGCCGAGTTATGTATCGAGTGCCGTCTGGTCGTCTTTTCACTTTCCATTCCATCTTTGCCTCGTCGCTAGGCTCTTCAGTAGGTGTAATAACTATTAAAAACAAAGGCATATTTTAATGGCCTAGATACAAGAAATAAGTTTCATGCATGTATTTTTAAAGAGATTAGATTGGAGTAAGGATTATTAACTTGTAAAAAATATATAGAAATCTAGTGTTTAAGATAGGGCATGAGAACGATATAAATATGTTTTACCATAAAAGATTATAGCTTATTGATTTTCGTTAGAGCTTTACAATGTTTTGTAATAATTAAAATAGCAAAACGCAGAGCTGAACATACAGAAAAGAGTTTCAGATGTTAAATGTAAAAAGGCCTCTCCTAGATTAGATATCGAATCTCGTGAAGCAATTTTTTGCCTAAAACAATTTTAGAAACATTCTGTAACATATATTAGACACAAGAGCCTCGGCGTTGCACACTGGGATTACCGTAGGCACGGTAGTACCCTTATCAGCACAAGCAAATTCGAATATCCGAAATTAATTACACGCAGTTAATTCGAAAATAGCTGACAATTTACGTTTTTAGGTTCATTAATTCTATACCTCATACACTTTAAAAATGTTCTTTTACTCACAACTTTTGAAAACTATCATTGCGCAAGCAAGTATGGGATCCTTTCTCAGCGCAATTTATACCCTCTTGGTACAGATGTATCCTCCGCGTCGCGGCACGCCCGTGTTAAGAAGGCAATATTTCAAATGTGTGTCAACATTGAATAAATTATTTTCTGTAATGAATTGACATTGTTTTATAATTCCAACACTGTTGAATTCTGCGCCATGTTCTCCCGATGTTTTTCAGAGTTCCGGGAATTCGGAGATGTTTTGCCGCAAAACATTTGCGAGAACACGGCGCAGAATTCATCTGTGTTATGACATGGACGGTGTTCTACTAATGTTTGTAACTCTTAGGACTTCAAGATAACTGTGTGGAATAAATATTCAACCAAGTAACAAACAAAGCGGGAGGGGGATATGCTCACTTCCGTATCAATGCGAACAAAACCCAGGAATTGCAGTTAATATTTTGTTGTCATCATTGAATTTTACTCTTTTCTTTTTTTGTTCATCATCACAATCATCTTGCGTCCAATGTGTGTGCAACTTTAATCATTTGCATATCCATCTCACCAGTAATGGTCGTGCTATTTTCATAAAAATACGCATTATTTCTTGCAATTTTATTTTTGAAGAGGGTAGTAAAAAATACTCATTGATACTTTAATACACTGATTACATGTTACCGATATGGATGCTTAGGTAATTGATTCATGCTCGGTAATCATCATAATTTGAAATTTTGACGCCAATAAATGGAAAAAGTGTTTGGTGAAAATTTCCAACAGCAACAGCATTCACATGCTTCTGAGTTATTTTATTCCTTATTCAACGCAAGGAAATGCCAAAATTATTTACTTGCACTGAAGAAGAGTTTTGATAATTAGCATAATAATGAGAAAATAATGTCTATATTTTGAATCATTAACGTCTGAAATGTTATTGTAATAGGAATTCTACTGTTATAACTACATTACTTAATTATTTAATAATCTAAAGTAGCTTTGACTGTTGACTGTCGTAATCTTTAAATTATAATTTACGAAACTGCTTGCACGTCACAGAAGGTTTTACATTACCGTACAGAAAACGTTTTTAACATCATTTGTGTAAAATACAGTAGGGGGAGAGCGGGTGAGTTGTTCCCTTTGAAATAGCTCAACGAAGAAAAAAAGATAAATGTTTTTTTGTTAATGGGCGATTCTATGTAAACTGGTAAATGGCTGTCCGGACTGAGTATTTTACAAATAATAAAGTGTAATGAAGTAATTATCGCTCTTAATACAAGTAAAGCATTAATACTTTGTGGCCCAATTGTATTTGGAGTGATAACAATTTTAATTTTTCTTCTAGAAATTATCTAAGCGCCAAAAACACAGTCCCCTGGCTGTCCCAATCCCATAGTCTAACTGTTAAAGATAGTATTTCAAAAAAACTAATAACACTACATAAATTTGGCAATTAATGTCTAAAAACAAAATAATGAAGCTATATTTTTCTTATGAAATAAGGTATAATTACGTGTTTCTAAAACTTAAAACTGTCATGTAAATTCTGTCCGGAGTTTTTTCAAACAGTCCCCTGCAACTAATTCAAAGCTGTAATACGAAAAATCTATAACTTTTAAAAATTCTTTTTGGCATGAAGTTTAAAGTAATCAGTGTGAATTTGCCGAAATCGCCGAGAACGGTGTTGAAACGCTACTTTGCTTAGTTTGAGAGCCACATTTGTGATGAAAGTATGCGTCAGGGTCGTTGCAAAAACAGTCCTCTGGGAAGTGATTTTGTTAATGACAATAAATTTGATTATGAAACATATTAGTTATTATGTCCACGATTTGTGCCTAAATTTATAGGTAGTCTCGTAACTAATTATGTTCCAATAGTTTTGCAGATATTACGTAACAAAGAGCAAAAACACAGTCACCTGGCACAGTCCCCTGCCTAGTTATACTAGGCTGGGGACTTACCCCCTATCATGTTTTATCAGAAAAACACAAACTTCATTTGGCCCTCTTTCAAACCAAAGTAATAGATTCATTTTCTGAGCAATAGTATTATAATTATACGAACATTTCAAAAAACCGTGCCCAGACAGATTTCGAGTGAAAAATGATCAGTTTACAGAGAATCGCCCTAATACGTCATGAAATTGATGTTACAGTGTACCAGAAATCTGGAAAAAGTCGAAAATGTAAAGTTATGGTCAATCTCTCTTCTATTCGTTTTCAATCAACTGATTAGGTACTACGTCATATTCTATCCCATGAAACCTTTCTACCTTCAAACTTAGCCGTTGTTGAATCTGCACCGCTGTTTTTTCGGAAGCTACATTTGTTCGTTTAAGTCTATGAACTATATCAGGTGGCTTTTTTTTTTTTGGAATTACCGAATAAACACTGATGGATATGGAAGACGACGTTATGTACTCTCATTAGATATACAGTCAATGTAACTTTTATTTCGGGAAAGTTTTTTTTATAGTGTTTAAAACAACTGTAAAAAAGTCACTCGTTTTTTGGTAAAGTTTGAGATAGGTTTTTCTATGTGTTCCCACCACATCCCAGCTATAATATTGGTATAAAAATGAAATGTGTTCCCTCAAAATGGGTTTGAAAAAAAAAAGTTCCCAATTTCCCCCTACTTTCTTTAAAAAATGTTTAAACTTAATGACGTAGATTTATATTTTTTCTTTTGGGTTTGCACATATTCTCGTTTCTTTTCAGGATCTTCTAGGAAGTTTAAAGAGATGACAAAAAAATGTCATTGTATGACATAATGCAAAAGTGTTCATCTAAGAAAGTAGATGAAAAAATTATATTTTGCAGAAATAACCAAAGGTCCAGAAAGTGAGCTGGATGATTTAAATCACTTTAAGTCGTTTTAAGTCCATTTTCAAGAACAAATAGACTGCTGCTAGTTGCATGGAAGATCGTTTTTTAAAAAAGGAGCAATGATTCAACAGTTTCCTTAAATTTTCTGTTTGGAGCACAGATAAACCTGGGCAACCAACTAAGGAATTCAGGGGATCGATCAAGCGACAGAAGCAAACGAAGAAAAACAAAAGATTTAAGGGATCATATATCCACGGAGGAACTAACCTATGCTGCTAAAATGAGTCAGCGAGCTGAAGGAAATGCTGACGAATCTAAAATAATCAAAGCATCTAAAATTTCGAATGACTATTTCTTTTGCGCACAAATACAAAATCAAAAGCACTCTAACTGAGGCCTTGGCTATCTTTGTGGCGGGAGATTTCACTCGAAAGCAATGGGAAATATTTCATAGTACGAATGAAGGAATATATTCCTGTTATTCTGTGATAAAGAATGCTGAAAATGAATGTTATCCGACTGAGCAATCAATAATAGTTACAAACATGCATCAAATAGGGGCTAGTAGTTCCCTTTTTCTGGGGCAGGTTGTTCCGAGGAACAACTTGTCCCAGAAAAAAGGAGCAACTAGCCCCTATCAACTTCTTGCCCCTAATCATCTGTATCAGATTTTGAATCCGTTTTTAACTGTAAGCATCAAAGTACTTGTATTATAGAAAATGTATTTATATTTACCAAAACTACCATTCACTTACCAGGACTTTTAATTTTAGTAGCTTCCAGAGGGGTACTCAGAAGAGTTGTTGTAGGAATAAATGGGGTGTGGACTTGATTCTTTGTAGGAGGTAAACTGTCTAGAGATGATGATGGATACTTTGGGTTCCACTGCTTAATGTTTAATGGTGCACACGTTGGAATAGTACTTGCTTTCTTATAATGTTTTTGTGCTAAAGCTTGCCTAAATAGCTGTTGTTGAAGCCAAATTGTGTGTTGTAAGTTTTCCTGATTAGTGTACATAGTCGCACATGGATAAAATGTTACATAATTCTTATTTTTTTCAATTTGACGGTCAACGAAATCCCTTCCAGTAACACTTGCCGCTTTTAACGGCATTTTGCTCGGTTCTGTTACGAAAGGGTCGCTACTAGTTGTCCTGTTCATTGGTCGTGAGGCACCATACCACTGAAATTGTTGTTGAGGCTGTGGATTAGTGTATTCAAAGTTTGGAAGGTAGCGCGTTTCTTGCTCAGAGGTCCTAGATATAGATTTTTGGTGAACAAGTACTTGACAATAACGGCATGTATCACAACTGACAACACTAGCGACATCACTTTCACAAAGTTGAGTACTTTTGTCAACAAGTATGGGTGAATTTGCGTAAGTTTTTAAATGTTCCTGATATTCATTCACTTTTGTGCTACTATAATCCGGGATTGAGGCCAACTCAAGAGTGAGAGGAGTGCTGCGAATGGAACTTTCACTCGTGTAGCAGGAAGTAATTAACGAATCATTATTCTGCTTTCTTGGTCTATGTTTACTTTCAAAAGCTACGCTCTTTACCCACTGAGCAACGCTTTCTTTTTTATGTTTTAAAAGATTACTTTCTATTGGCAACGAAGGCAGCGAAGTGTCAGCAGTCGGGGCTGCCGTTTCTTTAGTTTCATTGCTTACACAGTTTGAGATCGTCACTGAACCAAGATGTTCCATGGTAGTAGTTCTTAAATCACCAAATGCTACGTATTGATGTCCAGCACGGCAGCGAAACCACTGTTCTCTGATATGACGACTAACTAATGATTCACACTCTATTTGTATGCTTTGCATTTCTTTGTTCAAAGCAGCCATCTCTTTGTCTAAACTTGTATCAGATTGCACTCGAAAAATTGACCTGAAAATATTTAATGCAATCATAAACAGGCTAATAAGTCATTTTACATTAATTATTCAACAATACTTTCATTTTGTTACTTAAAATAGATTCTGATTTGAGAAATCTTTTTTTGAAATAATGACAATAAAATATGACCTTGAAATTTAAATGCAAAGTTTGTTAGAATGAATCTTAACTTCAGTTCAACATTTTTATTCAGGCTTTCATCTAATGTTTGGGGCAGGTGGGGTACAATTAAGTCTACAAAAAGCAGACAGTAATTGCCGAACCTGTAGTTTTGTTGGCAAGCAAAGGTAGTTTACATCATAAGAAATATTTCATAACTACCTCGTTTTATTTGGCAATATTCTTTTATCATAAAGTGAAACCTTTCTCATTTTATTTTACTATGTCTATGAATTTAGGAGGTTTACTGTTCTGCATAATTATTTTCATCCAGAACTCTAATTTCAATATACACAGGTTTCTCTTATTTATAAACAATTTATAATTATATCCGCATGAGTTTTATTCATTTCATTTTTTGTTTTAGAGCATTTTTAGTAAAGTGAGGTAAAATGATCATAGTTTTAGGCTTAACTAAATATTTTTATTCCAAAGCAATGTTTATTACTTTGGATGATTAGATATTTCTCTTTTTTGTGAAACAGACAACGTACAAGTCGACATTTCTCCACTAACCACGAGTATCCATTAAAGTAAAAATTACTTTAACGAACATGAAAACAAAACTAAAATTCTGCTGGCAAGTACAGAAGGTGGTACTGATATAAGCTATGGTTGGGGCAAGTCTTCAAGAGGAGTATGAAATGCGAGGGAAGAAAAAATATAGCTATTTTTTCTTCTTTTTTTTTATAGAGCAGAAAAAGTGCTATAAATTTGAACAAAATCAAATAAAGAGTTAAAACTGAAAATACTACGGCTGCTTCTTCATACAAATTATTTACTGCTTATTGGATACGGGTCAACTACACTGGGAGAAAGTAAGTGGAAATGTTCTTTTAAATTTTGTCAACAAAAAAACCTTATTTACTTTTAACATCTCATTAATTGGTAGAGAAATACTGTTCCGTAATATGTTGCTGATACTGTATGAGTCAATGTTCATTCGCGAAGGATATTACCAATTGAGAAAATTCAAGAAAAATTATAAATTATACAAAAATGTTTAGTAATGCGTGTGTTATGTTTTCCTGTCCATCTTTTAAAAGTAAAATACTTTTTAAAAGTTATTTCATCTTTTTTAATACTTATTTATTTTACCTCACACTATGGGGTAATATAGCCATGATGCTACACATTTTGTAAAATATTTGTTAGTTTTATCTTTTTATGCGCTTATTTTGTGGTAATCTTGATAACTTAGGCGTTTACTCCCTTAATTTTCACTCGAAATTACTTTATTCTCTAAAGCATACCTCTACGCACTTTTTTTCTTGTTTTAAACCATTTAACATAACGCCTTTGGGGTTGGCAAGAAAGATCAAGCATCGGCATCGCCAAGTTGGCGTACTTTTTTTGATTGACATTCAATTTGTTGACTGACAGCAATAAATAGCCGAATTTGGCAACATTTCGAGCATCATAGAAAATCCTAGAAATTATTAAAATATAATAGAAGTATTCTCCGAAGGTATACAAACAGCAGCTGTGTCGATGTTATTTATTTTTTAGTTTACAGTCAGCTGTGAGTTTTAAAGCTTGTTTTATGTCTGTTATTGCGAAGCCTATACGCTGTAATATAAATATGTTCTTGATGTTTTGTTGTAATTGGAAGTAAATACGTGCTTAAAACGTAGTCTTTAAGGTGCTTTTAATTTTATTTGTCGAATTGCTGGATGTTTTAGCAACTCAACTGCGACGACTTAGTTGCACATGCTGTGCATACATTTGCTCTTTACTTTTATTTTATTTACATATTTTTATAAGGAGTGAGTCCTCTATTTTTCAAGAACACCTGAAGGTGGACCAGTAATCCTAAAGAAGTAATACTTGAAAAGTGTTTTCTGATTAAAAAAAATCAAATAAAAAATTGTAGCTACTCTGTAGTCTTAGATATCTGTTAAAAAATATCAATATTTTAAGCGATTTTGTAAGCTTAAACGAAGTTGAAAATAGCTAAATTTAAGGTCGTTTTACCCCGACCGAGCCTATTAGTAAGATAAAAAGAAACACTGAAATTCAAATTACAATATAAACAAAAGTTTTAAATGCGCAACATTTCAAATGTTGCTATTTTAAAAGTTAAAGGGGTAACTGCAAATTAAGAACCGCTGTAATTTATGATGTTAAAATCTACTACGAAAAAAGAAAAAAAAAAAAAGCGGTTTACAAGGAACAGCAGTGTTAATTTAAAATTAATAAGATGCATGGGGATATGAAATCGAAGTTTTAGTGTGCCGATACATTTGAATCCTGTAATAAGCATTAGAACTGGGGATTTTTTTCTTCTTTTGGAATCATGCATAAAATATGTCGTTCCTCCACATACTGCATTCGCGAGAAAGATAGGCTAGATGTAAACAAAGGATTATGCCATTTGGCTACATGAATCACGTGTTTGGCTTGGACAAAAACAAAATGGTACTAAACAGACAGTGAATTTCGAATTTTATTGGTTCACTTTTTATTCCAAATAAAATTCTCAAAAGCTGACTAGCGGCAATTTTTCTGGGAACCTCTTTGTTTACTTTTCGGTGAGCAGAGTGTAATAGTGAAGGCCAGTGGTTCCCTACCTACGGCTCACGGGTCACATTCGGCCCGTGAAGCTGATTCGTGTGGCCCGTTGCTTTGTTTAATGTTACAAATCGGAAAGCACAAATAATGAAAATGTCACAAAATAGAGACAAATATTCTGAAATTGGTTTCCGAAAAACAGATGCAAAAATGAAAAAAGTATCAGGTAATAACAACAACAATTCTTGGTTCGTAATTTTATTCCCTTTTCTGTGTTTTCCCTTGTTATTTAGAAATTTGTAAAAAAAAAATTAAATTTATATGTGTTTTGGTCCGCGAGAATCATTTTAGTATGAATTGTTGTAATCAGGTAGAACAAGGTTAAGCACCAATGGTGTAGGCAGAAAAGGAAAGACTCAAATGCAAAACAACAATAACACGGGAAATGTAAATAAAAGTTTTGCTTATAAGCGAAAATTGTTTGGAGGCTTTAGAAGCCAGTGCAGTCTGAGAAATGATAAATTTATACAAAAGATGAAAACAAATTAATAAAAAATCAACTGTTTTGTTTACGAACTTGGAATCGTCTTCTGACTGTTGCTGTCCGGTATCTAAAGTATTAGCTTTTCCTGAAGTGTTCTCGGGGCTGACATCAGCGAGACTTGTAGTACTCGTGCTGACACATTTTTCAACTAATTCACCTTCTTTTACTGACAGTTCTAAGCTTTTCTCAAAGCTAGGAACACTCGGTGGAAGAAGAATCCGGCTGCCAACAAAACTCCAATCTTTTGAAAAGTTACTCTCTGTGGCTTTATTCTTTGTATGCTCATCTTTAAAGTCTTGATCTTCGGCATTATTTCGATGTTGCTTTATCTAAAGATATAAAGAAATTATACGTACATATATACATACATACATATAGTTGTATATACTATTCCTACCGGGAAGAGAACAGGGAAGAACGGGACTGCTGCATTTTTCTGCAAAATAAAATGAGAAACATTTTTTCTATCTCGTGCGGCACGTGTAGCAGCAAGAATCTAAACCTACTACTGGACTAGCTAGAAATAATTCTTCGCATTTTATTTCGGTACATAAATGTGGCTGCCCGATTCCTCCTAGTTCTCCTTTACTCAAAAAGTTATTTTAAAATTTTTATAAAGTACAATACAAATATTGTACAACTTAGAGGTTATACACAATGCTTAAAAAACATAAGATACAGAAAAAGCGACGAAGCATGAAGAGAGGAAGAACTTTTTCCCGAAGTTTTGGTAAAATTTCAACAAATGAGGAATTTCATACGGAGCGCAAAAAATATCGTTTGAATGGCAGCACGTTAAACTTGAGGGGTTCTCTAAAGATTTTAACTCCACGTCAAGCTTGGAGCTTTCATTTTGCCAAGAGATACTCCATGCCAATCGAGTTCCCGAGGGGTCTTTTACATGTCGTATAACCATACGATATGAAAGCTGTCGATTTCCTGCATCTTGAAAATTTGCCGACTAGAGCTAAATTTGATCCTCTACCTTTGGGCGTGAAAGGCCAATGTCTTAACCAGTACACCACTCTGTCGGCTTTTTCACAACAGTAAGAAGTCTCTCTACATTCATGCAATTTGTAGCAATTCAGGAAACATTTTCGACAAGATACTTGATTTTCACAGGAAACTGGTGGTAACCAGTGAAATCTCTGGACGTTGCCCAGATATATTCTGTGACGTTCCAGAATTTTCTTACAGTGTAGGAATGGATTTTTTCCCACGTGACTCAAAGTGAGCGTTTTTCACGTGGTTGAGGGTCAGACTAAATTTGAACCAGATTAATAATTCATTTTAAATAGTTTTACTATAAATAATTTCTTAATTTTAGATAGACACAATACTTCAGGAGCTTTTCTTCCGTTTTATGCTAGTAGATGCAATATAAAAAGGGGATCAGGATGTTTAAAAACAGAGAAAATGTGGAACAATGACCCCCCCCCCTTCCGAAATGACTTTACAATGCTGTATCATTTATTTTGTTTTTGATTAATACGTTATAGATATGAATAAATGTGGCGTACACCGAGGGAGCACCTAACCTAATTTTGCTACAAAGCCTTGAGGTCTTTTTGGCTCAGCGGTAAAAGCCCTGGATTACCATCACAGATGTTAGTGGATCAAACCATGCTACAGCCAATGCTTTTACCGTTGAGCAAAAAGCTCAAGGCTCGGGTGCAAAGTTGGGGTACTCACTATTTGAGTGTGTAATACACATATTATTTGTTATACAGAGAGGGAGGTGTACATTTGAGCAACGTTTTCTCTATTTTTAACTAACCCACGTCTACTTTAAGACGTTGTTGCATTTATTATATCTGTAGAAAAACTTCTGAAATGTTGCCTAGTAAATTAGGAAATAACTTTTATGAAAACCCTTTGAAAAGAATTAACCTGGTTCAAATTTAGCACTCAGGGTAACTTTGAGTCACGTGAGAAAATCCGTTGAAAAATAAATTATTTAAAAAAAAACATTGCAATTGTTGAACTTTTAATTAGAAATACATGGTTTTTAAACGTTTAAAAACTCCCCATTCTTAATTTGCAGAATCAAATTTTATATAAATTATTATATTGCATAAAGTATTATTGCAGGAAGAGGGGGAGAAGAAATACATCAATATTTAGAAGGAAAAAAACATTTTGTCATTTGTGCAAGATATAGTTTATACTTCAATTCATTGTGAGGTGGGGTAATTTATGGGTATGGTAATACTTTATTAAATGTTTTGTGGGGTAATTTATGGTTACGGTAGCTTTACTAAGTGTTGTTTGACACTGTTACAAATTTTGTTAAAAGCTGTTATTTTATGTTTTTATGTACTTGATTTGTTTCAATCTTTTGAAATCTGGCTCTTGTTATGTTGATTGTCATTCAAAATCCCTCAATGTTTTCTTTACTTAAATGTTGTTTTCACTGATTTACCATTCGTTTAACATAGGAGTCTGAGTTTTGCGAGATATTGACGAGATGCCGCCAAGTTAGCATCATATTTGGCAAGAAATTGGCAAACGATATTTTACGACTTTTCTAACCCAATTCATGTTTGTTAATTTTTCTAGGTATTTCAAGCGTTTACCCACCGGTGATAAACGTTGACATTATTTCTTTACTTAAATAAAATGTTATTTTCCTTCTTTTTTTTTGAGGGGGAGGGGAGCATTAGTTCTCTTTAACACAATAAAAATACATAATTACCATGGGGTATCAAAACGTGTTCTTTTAGATGTAACACTAAGAGTAAAGAATTCAACAAGTTAAAATGGTTCTGCTTCAACTTTCTATTTAATCTTTAGGAATCCTGTATGTATAAAATGCGTCAAGAAGTGCATTAATATTAATTGAATACTCTGTTTCCTAGATAATTCTCTAAAAAAGCTGCATTCTACGCACACTTTTTCCCCACCGGAAACAATATCATGCAAATAGTTCTAATATTAGGTTTACATTGCTAGGTTCAATTTTAAATGCACTGCTGCTTGTTTCCACGGCAATGTAAATACTCGGTTCAAACCTGGAATCCCCATTGACAACTTTAGATTTCTTATCATTCACCCCCCCCCTTTTTTTTCTTTCTTTTTCTGTACATTACTATCACATGTTGCTTAACGAATCGCCCAAATTCGACCAACTTTTTTCAAAAAAGTAGCACGAAATTTTTCGTTTCAACCAGAGTTGTTGCGGTACTTGAATACTATTTGCGTGAGAGGTTTTGTGTAGACATTTCCTCGAAACTTCGATAGAAAGGGAACAAGATAGGATTTTTTATTTGACACCAAAAGACTGGCCAAAGTTATTTTCTAGATTCATGCGAAAAACTTGTCCAAGAAATGTGGTAACTGCCAAATAATTGCCTGAGTTAATAAACTTCGCTTAAATGTTTGTCCATGTGATAGGACTATTAAACTACATGCTATGAATTCCTCTTTTGAGTTCTCATTTAGTTGACAATAATGATTCTTAAATGTAACATAACTTAAGCTGTAGAAAGATAAACACATTTATCAGGGAAATTTTCACACTATATCACACCATATTTAGTCAAAGAGAAAATCAAGTTCTATTTAAAAGTTTTGACACAGTATTGAAAAGCCAATAGATCCTCCTTCTATTGGTAAAGCATCATTTAAGAGAAAATATATAGAAGAGAGAAATTATGCATAAATAACATTTTAATACAAACACACAAAATTTAAAACCAAAGTTAAATCAAATAATATACAAAACCATGTAAATTTCCTTGGAAATGTCTTCAAGCTTCAGGGGGTCTTCTTCGTCTTCGTCATCATCTTCATCTCCCTGTCACGAAGGAAAACGTGTAATATCTCAGAACAGTTTTTGTTTTTACTCATCTGTGGAAGTGATGTAACGAGTATAGCTAGCTAAATGTATTGAAGAAGGCACAGCGATGCATTTATACTAGCGCGATATGTTATCCTAAATCCAGCATGACAATAAACACAAAGAAAAAAAAAAGCGAGAAACACGACTGTGATTGTTACAAATGACTGTTGTTAATATTTATACAATAGATCTTCGGAAAATTTGACTACAAATGACAAATTGATCGCAAAAGGTGTAGAGAAAAGCGGTTTTGTTTAAAAGTTCCGACTAAAAACATTTAATTTCTAATAAGAAACGTTCTATGTTGCTAAATTCTTACTAATTAAAACGTATATGTTTAATCCTTCATCAAAATACGTACTTGTTCGTAAACCTAACGGGGCGAATAAGTTCCCAGAGGAGAAATATTCTGTAGAAGAATAAATAAATTTACAACTGAATTATGGCCATCTACCATGTGCTGCTCCGATTAAAATGCAATGCAATATCTTTTAAATAACAAATTATTAAAATTGTCTAGAAATCATTCTGAGTACTGCTTCCTTGCCTAACAAATGCAGTGTTTGTTCCACAGATTTGATTAATTTAATAAATAAATGTTTTTGCTAAATGGATTGAATTCCGCGCCGTGTCATAATGAATATTTACTTTAAAAAAAAAAAAAAAAAAAAAAAAAAAAAAACAGCAGAAACTAACGTAAGGCGGTGTTAGACAAATGAACAATATAAAAAATGTGAGCACCATGCTTCTTTATTTTCTCTAGATAGTCTTCCTTTTAGTACAGAAAAATTATGATTTCATTGTTTTTTCCTTTTTCTACGTTCGTGGCAATTGCTGTTTTGGCGTTTGTTCATTTTAACGCAACAAAAGAAACGGTCATTTTCCAAGTGGTGCCTAAAACTCAACCATTATTATCCTTAAGGCAGAACGTAGATAGCTAGATTAATCATCGAGACCAGTCATCTCCAAAGTCCACTATTTGAAAACGAGTTTACGGAGAAGGGAGAGCTTTCCCCAGTCTTCTATACCAGTAACTGACAGCAGCAGATCACAAGGCTTACAGATTTAATGAGCATGCATCCCGCATTTACTCCGTATTTCTACCATGAATCCGAAGTTCCTCCGAACTCGGATCCGGAACACTAGGTTACCAATAGCCAATTAATTGAAAGCAACATACTGTTCAACCAACCGATGAGATGGAAAGGTGAACATATTGGAGTAGAGAGAAATTCCTAAAGGGGGGTGTCCGCCAAACTATATAAATAATAATAATAAAAAAAAACTCCCTTGGAATTGTAAATAATAGCAATCAGAATTTGATCTTAATTTTATGTCGGTACTATAGATTTATAGCTGCGTAAACATGATTATATAATGAAAAAGATCGCTTAAACAGAAAAAAGTAGTTTAAATTTACATTATGGAAGTTCAACTTCAAGCTTCATGCGAGGGGTCTGGACCCGGGGACCACCTTCTTTCCTGTGCCACTGGGTGAGCATATGGTTTGCAGGTAGAACGGGACGTATCTTTAGTTTGCAGGAAGTCAAATTTACCAAACTCGAAGCGGCGCGGTGTCTCAGCGAAATGGCCGAAAACGCTCATCAAAAACCTCTCGCTATTGACTACCCGACCTGTTGTTGATTTTCCATGGTAAACGCGGTCTAGGACAGATAATTTGTTAAGAATACATCTGGATTTTCAGAGCAATATGCTTATCCGGACACGTCTCCGATACAAAAATGGGAAAACTGGCAGCTGCCCAGGGAATGAAATATTTTGAGTTTTGCTCCTCTGCTTCTAATGTATGTTTTGATTTTTCTTTGTCATAGTTTTTACTTTCAAACACAATGCCTCTTCTTCATGTCTTGTATACAAACAGATAGAACGGATGCTTATTTATTTATTTTTTTAATATTAAGTCGAGGAAGAAGTTTGGATGTATTTACTGGAGGATATCGCTCACCATATAAGTTGCATTTTTAAAGCAGCATTTTAGTTGCATCTACGTGAAGGCCTTCTTCAAAACATGAGAGGGCTATTTCTCGTGACGTTACTTCCGAGTTTTTTGGAACATTACGACGTACCCTAACGATTCTACCCCAAATGAGCCACCTTCATGTCGATTTGGGAAGAATGTTTAAGAATTAAAGTGTCGATTGAAATATAAATATTCACCTGAATTTGAGGCCGAGAAAGCAGTAACGTGATGTCTGGTTCTTTGCTGGAGAAAAGAGAAACCGCTTGCTCTCGGTTATGGACATCAATTCCGTTTACCTAAAATTAAAAAATAGTCAAATTAAGTAAATATTGCCAAGATTTGAAAGAAAAGAGATGATGTACAATGTAAAATTAAACGTCAATGAATTTGAATTTTTTTTTTTTTTCATGCTGCGAAAAATGCTCGTTTTGGTTAATATCATATAGTTTTCTCGAGGCCGAAATCTAAATGTTTCCATTACGCGTGGGAACATTACTCGTACTTGAAACGAGTTTTCCTTAAACTCTAAGTCTACTGCAGTAGATTGTCCATTTCTTTTCTGGTTAAAAGTACATTGTTAAAAACAAAAGTTCACATTCCACGAAGTGTATGATTAATCCACGAATTGCTAAGTAGCAGTTCTTAATTTCACTAAATTATCGGTTTAACTCAGAGTGCAAATGGCGGACGGGCAAATAGTATTTCGTCGAGTGAAGAAATTTCATCTAACATCTTGTGAGGTAAATTATAAAGTCCCCCATTGTAAAACTTTTTTACGAGGACAATTTGATTAAAATGCTTAAACCACTTGGATTCGGTTCAAAATCTTGTTGTTTACGTTTTTATACTCTTCACAGTATGCCGTGATAAAACGTTTTTGTAATTTTCCACGTGATAGTATGATTTTGATCATTGATTTTCCACGCATTTTAATTACCTAAACAATTATTATTTTGGAAGTCTTCCAAAAGCTTTCATGAGTCATGTTGCATCATAACAGCAAGTCCATCAACATGATTTAGTTAACTGCAGTTTAAAACTGCCGAGTTTAATACAAAACTCCAATTAATCAAGTTAAGGGGTGTGGGGGGATTGCTGAGTTTGTGTTGAAAACAACCTATTTCCCCTTAAAAAGGAATCCAAATAAAAATTACCAAATGATGTGTTATTTAAGGAAAAAAAACCCTGCAGCAGTGCTTAAAAGTTTCGATTGATACAAATTGTATGACAAATATGCAATTAAGAGGGTCGGAGATACGTAAAGTCGATTCCGGGATTTGAGAACGCTGCCGCTCAGGAGGAAGGACATGCTTGCGCAGGCCCGTGAACCAGAGAAGTTTGTTTAAAGTTTAAAGCATAGAAAAATAAAATCAAAGAAACACAAACTACGGTCGAGTGATAATAATAAGCAATCGTGATTGCTTGAAAAAAAACAGAAGTTCTTTTGAAGTATTTTCTGTGCATCCGTGCAGTGTTATAAAACTAATATAACATTTTTATGGCAAACTATATACAGTCGAATCTCGATAGCTCAGAGCCTTATAATTCGAATATCCCTTTATCTCGAAGTTCTTGTTAATCCCAAACTCTCTTGAGAAGGCTTATGGGAGCTTCCTATGACCAGAAGTACCCATAACTCGAATCTTTTAGCCGGGTCCTTTGGATTTCGAGTTATAGAGACTCGAATTTATACAAAAAGTGAGGTGGATTTCTTGGGAACATCGAAGTAAAATGGCTTCAGACGCACACATCTATCACTCTTTTAATTAAAGTATTGTTTTCTTTGATAAAAGCAAAGGGGGGGGGGGGGGGGAGAGACTAGAGCGGATTCATCGTCCAGTTTTGGACTGGCTCAGTGGTGAAATATAAGCCTGCAAATAGATGGGATAAGTCTGATATTCGGGCATAAACTGGTATTGCATGGCTATACGTTGGTAATTAGTTGAAATCCGTTGAAATGTAGTGTTGGGGTATTTTTGGCAGCATCATTTGAGTCACGTGACCTCTATGATCCATTTTCTGAATTATCACTTGTAGGCGTAAGGGGAATAAAGGGGATCAGAACACTAGTAATCTCATAAGAAGTTGACGGATTTCACAAGTCGGTTTTTACGTTCACAAAATATTTGGGGTGGGGGGGATAGGTCTGTATTCCATTACTAACGGGTTTTTTTCCTTGGAAACAATATTTGATTATCCTGTGTTTTTCGATGTTTAGTGTAAACCTAGACACGAATTTGCATAGGTAATCGATCTTTCGGTGTCGTTATCAAGAACCCTAATTACTTAGCTGTAGATAAGAAAAGAGTGGAGCTGTTTTTGAAATAATTTTACAATATTCTTATTACTCTGAGCATGCATAAAGCTGTTACCTGAAGCAGCTGGTCCCCTTCCATGATTCTACCATCTTTTGAGGCTAAACTGTTCACCTCAATCTGGAAAATGATAAAAAGAAATCGTGTTAAATATTACGAGTGCATATCCTTTCTCAGAACATAATTAATTCAAAAAGAATCAATCGATTCCAGAAAAAGAAGACACAGTGAGGAAATATTTTTCAACTACTCGCTTTATATTCTACAGTATTCTTTTATGAAAACAATGTAAGTTGAGCACCAGTTGAAATCTGAAAGTCTCTTAATTTCTTACTCATTAATATAGCAGTTATTTCTGATCTTAGAAAGCAAGTGTGCAATATTTCAGAGAGATTTTATTTTAAGAACGTTTTGTTTACACATTTTTAATTATATTTAATGAGTAAGAAGTATATTGAATAACTTAAGTAAAGTAATAATACATGGGCTGCTCAATAAAAAATCATCACAAATTAATAAAACATAATCATGTAAACTAATTCTCCAAATGTTGATGTCATTTATCAAAATAGTCCCCATTGCAATGTAACCCACTTGTCATATCTCTCCCCCCCCCCCTGTTTTCAAAGACATGGTTAAAGTCATTTTTGGACGCATGATTGAAGTCATTTTATTCAAAATCGCATGCGAAGCTTCCACCACTATCTCTGAAACTGATAAACATCATTCTGTAAATGTGTTTTCAGCTTTGAAGACATAACAATGAAAAATTCTTTAATTTAACCAGGTAAATAAAATTTATAAACCCTTTTCATTACCAACTGAGTATTTTACTGCATTAAACCTATGTAAATTCAGGTTCATATCAATAGAAATACATGCATGTCACCAGTGGCGTAGCTACGGGTTGGCAGGAGTGACTTTTGCCACGGGCGCAGCAACAAGGGGGGCGGCATTTTGACCGATGAATTTTTTTCTTTTTTGGTCAAGTCCAAACAGACTAAAAAATGAAAATTTGATAGACACCCCGAGCATCACAAATTGCTCCCCCACGTTTCAAGACAAACCATACAATATGTGCAACTTTGCTTTGGTAAATTTCGGTTGGATACACTGATGTATGTATGTTAGTAATCTATCTCATCTATCTCTCTTAAATCTATCTGGCAGGATAGAATTTAGTTATGTGGAGTCTGGAGTCTGTACAATAGGCTGATTTGAAATTGGCCGGTTATATCCACTTAAGAGATAGAAACAACAAATCTTTTCTCTCCGCTTCTTTTTTTTTTTCACGATATCACTTCAACTTATCAATTACATACTATACTTCGGATCTAACGTTCTACGATTTAAAAAATCGGCGAGCTTTTGTTGAAAACATTTCGGATACAGATTTTTGGAATGCAATTTTATTATGACAGAAAATAACTCTTCTGTTTTTAACAATTTTTCTGTGGCGAAAACTAGCGAGAGAATATGTATTGCTCAAAAACCGAAGAAGGAGGTTCAAAAAAACGACTATTGCAAATTTCGCAAATTTTAAAAATTTGTACCAAGAGCCTACATTAAATGAAGATTCCGAAAATGAGTAACTAAAGTACAACGGCGCACGATTTTGAACGAGTAACGTTTTCAAACGCTGTTTGTGCTTCGATGGCTCAGTATAGAAGGTTAAAAAAAAGAAAAAGATTAATAATTTTTTTTTCAGCGAGTTTCGATTTCGTATTTTGGAATTTTTTCTATTTCATGTAAACTTTAATGAAGTGTACTTCTAAACTATATATAGCACTACTTTGTTATTTATACTCATTACCGTTTTAGTATTATTGAGAGGGATTAAGCTCGATTTGTAATCACGCCAGTGCAATATGTTTTGTGCTCTTTCTATTGTAGAATAAATAAAAATAGCTATTTTTTCTCATGTATTACTGAACAAGCCGCCAAGTGAATGTTGAGGGAAGATGCGTGTACTTCAGGGGGGTGAGCCACTTCTTTAAAACGATACACAAATATAATCAGTTATTTTTTCTTTATCATTCTCTGTTCGTGCACCGTCTGGTACCCCACCAATAGCTTACCTATTGTTGGCCCATGTTTGTATACGCTGTATTTAAAAGAAAGCATTAAAGAAAGAAATCAAGAAAATACATCTGGTACTTTCCTAAAGCCTTTCCTAGGGGGCAATTGCCCCTCCCCTAACTCTCCTCATAGATACTATTAGTATTAAATAATGGAGTGTCTCTGGAACATTTTAAATAATTAGAATGAAAAGTATTTATTCATAAAAAATAATTGGAGGCCTAAAATAGCGAACTTTAATTTTTGCATGTATGCAAGGAGTCGTATTTATTAAGCCAATTTCAGATTAATTACACTTTTTATATGTTATTTGATATCCTAATTACAATAGAATCAATGCTTTGATTTTTATCTAGAATGCACAAATTATGTTTATTTTATATATTCTTTAGTGTTTTAAAACAAATTCTATTTAAAAAGAAAGCTGTTGTGTGGAGAAAAGAAACACTATGTTCAATAACGAATTGCAATGCAAGAATTATTTGTTTTTTGAATGTATATGAAATGATGGGGAAAGGTAGGAACGCAGCGAACTAAAATTGTTGGAAAGACAAAAATTCTCAAACTGAACAAAAAAACTTGAGAAAAATAAAACTTTAATGTTACCCAATAGCACACATACATGAGGGGAACACTGAGCATCGTTAAAAATGCTTAAAGAAAGAAAAAAAAGAAAAGAAAGGTTGCAACATTATCTGCAATTTTTTCGAATAAATAAATCAAAATTTTTGGATTAAGGGCAGTTTGGGAAGTCACAATGACCTCCCATCAGAGCGACCTCTATGGGGGCGCAATTTTTCAAGTTCGCCACGGGCGCTGGGCCCTCCAGCTACGCTACTGCATGTCGCGCACCTAGAAGAATAGTAGTGCAGTTCAAAAAGTCACAAGTCCGAACAGTCACAGTCCGAGGGTTTACATATTTAAGAGAAACGTTTGTTTTAGAAACATTGAGGCTGTGTTTGCATTGACACAAAAGCTGGCTCATTGCAGGTCTGATAAGAATAAAAAAATTTTTGAAAAAAAAAAAAAAACAATTGAACCGACTTCAGAACTTCACTCGGCAAGTGCTCTAAAAAGTAAGAAATAATTTTATTCTTTGAACACCTATTGATACTACATTTAAACATAAGTTTTGAAGTCGGCGCAAAAACTATAGATAAAATGATGTTCAACTATATTTTGCCAACATTTTTCAGAGAAACCATTGAAAATTAAAAGTTGAATATTTGTACCATTACATATATATGTGGTTGTGTTGTTAATGTAGTGTATGAGAATGCGATTAAAGAACCTGGATTCATTGAAATTTATATTTATAGTTGAATTATAGTTTCGTATGATTCTATTTAGTGTTTTTGCGCCGACTTCAAAACTTATGTTTAAATGTAGTATCAATGGGTGTTCAAAGAATAAAATTATTTTTTACTTTTTAGAGCACTTGCCGAGTGAAGTTCTGAAGTCGGTTCAATTTTTTTTTTCAAAAATATTTTTATTTTATTCTTTTTAGTGTAAATGTACTTCAGAAATAAGGTAATGTTTCCATTACGAAACTTCACCTAATTTTCTTAAGTAAACTAGCTGCGTGGCCCGGTGTTGCACGGGCTACCTCTGAACAAAATATTAACAAAACTTGAACATTTTGTAAGACTGGGCGTCTTACTAATTGTTTTCCAAAGGTTCTTTTATTTTTGCGTTTCCCCGTGTAATATTTTACTATATATTTATTATATACATATCATAGCGTAATGTAATTAAAATAGTTTTTTATAGAGTGTTGTCTTATAAACGTGGGTGAAACCACCGGCACAGCTGTGCCGTAATAAAGGTCATATCCATGCAAAGGATTTCTCATTTATTGTTCCAGTTAAAAATACTACGTACGAGGCCCGCTAATGAGTTTCATGTTCGATTCAGTTAAGCCTTCATTCAAAATTCTCATTATCATTATTATTACTGTTTCATATCAACCACGTTTTATAACAATGGATTTCATATTTAATCATTTCGGACAAATCGCTTTAAATTTGAGCAAAAATGTGAAGATTTTTCTCAATTTCTTCAGAATCCCGTTATCAATCCTTACGTCAATTAAAACTAATGAAGCCTGAAAAAATCATTCAAAAAAAAAAACATGCAGCTGTTCAAAAAAATCCTTGCAGACCTGGACTCGATCTCATTCCATCAGGAACTTCAAACTGACGCGTTTAACCACTTGACCATCGGGTCGCTCATTGAAGTAAGGATTTACGATAGCACATATTGTTTTAAATAACATGAAATTTTAGTTTTTCGATCATAACTTTTTTCTAGTGAACAAATATCGTCATATGAGTACATGGTACCTAAGTTACACCATCTCCTATCGATTTAAAAAAAATCGTCCAAATCGGTTCAGTAGATCAGATGTTATGTGCGAGCAAACAAAAAAAAAAAAAAAAAAGCACACGCTTTAAATTGAGAACCTCTTCCTTTTTTGAAGTCGGTTAAAAATTCCCCATATGTGGAAAGTTTTCATCGACCAGGAAACACGCGAATATAGTGTGACGATGAATTTTTTTTAAATAGATAGCAAAATCGAAAGATCATCTCGTTTCTTTTTCTTTTTTTTAATTGAATGCCAAATGTAAAGACTTGGCGAGAAATTGATCCCGCAATTTCACTGTCTCGTGAGCAGGACATCTATCAACTTCAACAAATAACGATAAACATGTTTGGCATTATTTAATGAGACTTGCTAAATCTGGAGACTTTTCTTAAAAATTTCGGCAGACTCACATTTCGATAACGGGGTCAAGAGGGAAAATATCTTATGCGTCCAGAAACATGTTTTATGATGCTCTTTTGATTGCTACTAATTTTTTTATTATAATTATTTTTTTTCCATAATTAAACTATCGAATGGTTTCCTGGTTGGCAGATTAAAAGCAAAGCGGGTGTAACCATAATAGTAATACATATTTCCCGCTTCGCCCCTATAATTGCATTTCCTCTGCAAACTTGCATTAGGAATGCAACTGAACCGAAAGGAGGGCTTACAACTTTAGTCAGGCCCGTCATTTAGGGGGTCAGGATGGGTCGCTCCCCCCCCCCCCCGGCTTTGAGAAATCAATGTATTTACATATAAGTGGGCGTGGTTTTTGTTGTTTTCAGATCAAATTGCATTGTGTTTTCATCCTTTGTCCCCCCCCCCCCTGGAAAAACTTGAAATGACGGGCTTGACTTTAGTATTATTGACGGCATCATAACTAAATCTCTTCACAAAATTAATTTCCTTTCCCTCTCTTAAAATTTTATTTTTTAATTGTGACTATTATTCTAGGTTTGCAAGGTGACTATTACTTATGGAAAGTAAAATAATTTTCAAACTATTTACTGCAAAACATACTTCACTGATAAATATGTTAGTTTCAGCATCATCAGGTGAAGCGTAGCAAAGCGTCAATCCCAGCTTTTCGTCACAGTGGTTGCGATGAAGCGTCACTTCCTGTAAATAAGAAAATGATAGTGAAGAAAATGCTTCTGTCAACATGTAGCATTTAGGTCATGCTGCCATAAAGAGTTTTTGGAAAAGGCAGAGGCTGTCGAAAATGGTGAACATTTCGGTCGACCTATCACAACAAGAACTGATGACAACATTAAAAAAATAAAAACAATAAAATAGTGCGTAAAGACAGTTGTTTGAGTGTTCAGAAGTGGTCAGATGTTACGGACGCTGACATAGAGACAATGTGAAACTTTTCGAAACAAATATTTGCATAGGATGAAAGTTTGCTCTCAACGGTTACCAAAAAGCTACTATCCTGAGCACTCAATGTGCTCTTTATGGAACCGTTCTTGGCGGACTAACGCATTAGTGTGTTCGATCATCTACTGTACACACGAGATCTCCCACCTTAAGAATTCTACCCGTTTCCAAAGTGAATAGTGCAGTACAGAGAAACCATTTTTGGTCTGTAGTAAAGGTGGAAACAAAAACAGATGGCTTGCTAAAGAAGGTTACACCGAATGACCTGTAATTATGCTTTGAACAAAAAAAAAAAAAAAAAAAAACACTCATACAGCACTGTGTTAATAAGGAAGTGGTGTAGATTGAAATGACAAAAAGTATTTGCATGGGTATTCATCTTTAAAAACAGTTCTGTATGTATTCAGCTTGATATAACGTACGATTCTCAATTATATATTCAAAACTTTTACCAAGTTTTGACGGTTGTTATTAACTAACGGATATAATTAAATTAACTATCAATACTTCTCCGAATATTCTCGAGTGCGTTCTGATCCACTGCTGTAGTGAACGAGCCTATTCTAAGCCACTGCGGCTAAAAAACAGCACAACTCTCATATCTCATCTCACTTTCACTTGCTTCTCCATTGCCTATGATATTATGACCTGACTTCATATGTATGTCGTTGGTATTCGATTTATATTATTGGGCCCCCAACACTATTAGCTGCATTTCAAATCTCAAATCAGCAATGTATAAATTGAGCCATGGTACTCTGATGCACTAAATTGTCGTATTTGAATGAAAGTAAATAAAGCACAAAATTAAATACAAACTGTTTCAAAAAAAAGAAAAAAAAGCAAGCAAGCAAAATGTCCTTTCTTAAAATAACAAATTACTCTTGAGCGATTCCATACCAAATCACCGAATGGGGGTCGCACGACCGACTCGGATTTTTTTTTTAATTTGGTACACAGATTGATGGTATAGAGGTATGAAAAAGCCCAAAAGGAAAGTTACCTGCTCCACTTATTTTCTGAGATACATGCTCTCAAAGTTTGTCCGCCACGTCAAAATACTAAAAAAGTGATGTTATTTAATCATTTTTTATAAAAAATCGTACTCATGCAAAATAAAAGTGTTAGATATCTATGGAAACTAATTACTCCAAGCATTCTGAAAAAAAATACTAGAACGTTCATAATGAAAATTGCCAAGGTACAGGGCTCTTTGAAGTTGTCACCACAAAAACTTGATTTTGCAGATTTTGCTAAAATTGAGGAATTGCCTGAGCATTATGCATTCATAATTATAAAGCACTAAATACTTTCTTGAGAAATTAATTAACATAAATGAGCTCTAAATAGTTATATTATAAGCAATACCCAATCTTGTGATTGGGATACTCCTGTTTTTAATTGAAGAATTTCTTGAATATCACATGAATATCAGGAAAATAAATGAGGTCTTTTCGTTTGATGTAGGATACTTTATGACAAATTTCATTTGATGGGCTACTAACTGAGCATGGTGATAAAGAGCTATTAATTTCAGCATCGAATTCCATTTTACCTTATTAACAGTTAAATATTTATAAAATAATTAAATAAATAATTCAATATAAAGCCATGCTTGAAGAATTAAAATTAGTGCAACCTAATTTATTCCCATACTGATCTTTACAAAATTGACATGCGTTGAGCACTGATAAGAACTGACAAGAAAAAGTTTACTCACTAAAATATTAGTTCACAAATACTATAAAGCATACATTCTATTTTCCACAAAATAATACTGCAACAAAGAACAAGGGTATCCTCCTGTTTATAGCCATCAATCAGGAACATCCAATCACAAGATTGGGTATTGCCTATGAGATAAATATTCGAAGCTCCTTTATTTTAATTGATTTTTCAAGAAATTCTTTAGTACCTACCCTTTTATACCCTTGTTCTTTGTTGCAGTATTATTTTGTAGAAAATAGAATGTACGCTTTATAGTATCTGTGAACTAGTATTTTAGTGAGTAAACTTATTCTTGTCAGTTCTTATCAGTGCTCAACACATGTCAGTTTTGTAAAGATCAGTATGGGAATAAATTAGTTGCACTAATTTTAATTCTTCAAGCATGGCTTTATATTAAATTATTTATTTAATTATTTTATAAATATTTAACTGTTAATAAGGTAAAATGGAATTCGATGCTGAAATTAATAGCTCTTTATCACCATGCTCAGTTAGTAGCCCATCAAATGAAATTTGTCAGAAAGTATCCTACATCAAACGAAAAGACCTCATTTATTTTCCTGATATTCATGTGATATTCAAGAAATTCTTCAATTAGAAACAGGAGTATCCCAATCACAAGATTGGGTATTGCTTATAATATAACTATTTAGAGCTCATTTATGTTAATTAATTTCTCAAGAAAGTATTTAGTGCTTTATAATTATGAATGCATAATGCTCAGGCATCAGAGAAATACTTTTTCTTGTTTTCATCAATTATCTAATTTATTGTTCAATGATTTAATAAATTAAATTTCATGACATATTGAGTAGATAATACAGCTAATAATAAATACATAATTATTTTTTGGTTTAATTAATTTTAAGTCCATGAGAGGGGGAACAAAAGCATATGGTCGTCGCGAAAAACATGCATATACTGTCAGCAGGATATCTCTTAATGGGAGAAATAACCAAAAGTAAACTCTTTTCCTGTGAATAGCTAACATATCAGTGGCTTGTTTAAAAAAAAAAATTAAAGTTTCTACTGCTCCCCCTTTATGAGAAAAATGGCTGCCAAGATGGCCAAAAACGCATTTTTTGCCTTACGGCTTATTTTTAAGCTAAAATATTTCCAAGAAGGAGTGAGAAACCCAAAAAATTTATTGCGTAGCAATTTACAGGGAGGACCTGTCCACTACCAGAAAGTGAGAAAACCTTTGGTTTTGTTTGCCTTTTTTTGTAATAAATGCCTGAATTTTAGCAAAATCTGCAAAATCAAGTTTTTGTGGTGACAACTTCAAAGAGCCCTGTACCTTGGCAATTTTCATTATGAACGTTCTAGTATTTTTTTCAGAATGCCTGGAGTAACTAGTTTCCATAGATATCTAACTTTTATTTTGCATGAGTACGATTTTTTATAAAAAATGATTAAATAACATCACTTTTTTAGTATTTTGACGTGGCGGACAAACTTTGAGGGCATGTATCTCAGAAAATAAGTGGAGCAGGTAACTTTCCTTTTGGACTTTTTCATACCTCTATACCATCAATCTGTGTACCAAATTAAAAAAAAATCCGAGTCGGTCGTGCGACCAACTTTTTTTTTTTTCGGTGATTTGGTATGGAATCGCTCTCTTACGTTTCTTATAATTTAAATAAATGAGATGAAATTACATGAAAAAAAAAAAAAAAAAACAAAAAAAAAAACGCGTTTCTCAACGTGTTTTTAGATAAAGTTTTTAAAAACAGCCCGAGTCGCAAAGAAACCATCATCGCTTTGTTCATTTTTAACACCCACTTTAAATTTATGAAGAGAAAACAACATTTCACGTGAGAGAGAGAGAGAGAGAGGAAAAAAAGACCATCAGAGGCACTTTTAGCGAAGCTTATGAGAACTATTTCTTAAACCACAAACTCATTCGCGGTAGCAGGCCCAATTCTTTCTCTTAAGCATTGATCGTTTATATCGTTACTGGAAACGAGAGGCAATCTTTCTTGAACAATGTTCATATACTTCATCATGAATTTTCACTTGTAATGAAGCTCATTTAAGACTTTCTTGTAACATTTCTTTTAAGATCTGTTCTTACAACAGAATGTCACGCGACTTTGACTAAAATATAAAGGTATAAACGCATTAAAAAAAACTGCAAGCATACAGTCAAACAGATTTTGCTTCAATATGTTTTTGTGATGATAAACTCGGCTGATAACAAACGTCTTCGAAAATCATAATTTTTATAATGAAGTAAGCGATTTCTGGACCATTTTAAAATTCATTAATTGATGTGTCCCAAAACAACATGGGAAATTGCAAACAAATTTTGGTGGTTAATTTATTGCTTTCTAACATGTGCATTGTGCAATGTTAATGAGCAGATTTTAGCCTTTGACAGATAAATTAACAGCTGAAGATGCCAAATATAAACTATGAAAACCTTTCCAGTTATAGGACACTTTTCATAAAGACTTCTAAAAATTTTGAACTACTGCTCAACTTATTATATCTTCTCTGAATAACAATTGCGCAGTGTTAACACAGTTTTAATTTTCATACTGATAAACTCTCTTTTTCCACATTTAAGGTACATACACTGAAGTGACAAAAGTCATGGGATAGCAATATGCAAATTTTCAGATGGCAGTAGCATCGCATAGAACAGGTATAAATGCGCAGTGCTTTTACAGAGCTTTCATTTCTGTTCAAGTTATTCATGTGAAGAGGTTTTAACGTGATGATGACCGCACGACGTGAATTAACAGACTTTGAACGCGGAATGTTAGTTGGAGCTAGACGCATGGGTCATGCCATTTCGGAAATCGTTAGAGAATTCAACATTCCCAGATCCACTGTGTCAAGAGTGTGCCGAGAGTATGAAATTTCAGGCATAACATCCCACCATGGACAGCGCAGTGGTCGACCGCCTGCACTTAAAGATCGAGACCGGCGACGTCTGCAAAGAGTCGTAAATTCTAACAGACAAGCAACACTGCGTCAAATCACCGTAGAAATCAATGTGGGACGTACAATGGACGTGTCTGCTAGAACTGTGCGGAGAAATTTGGATTTCTTGGGCTATTCCAGCAGAAGACCGACTCGAGTGCCTTTACTGACAGAACGACATCGCTTGCAGCGACTCTCGTGGGCACGTGAGCATATCGGTTGGTCCCTAGATGAATGGAAAACCGTGGCCTGGTCCGATGAGTCACGATTTCAGCTGGTAAGAGCCGATGGTAGGGTTCGAGTGTGGCGCAGACCCCACGAAGCCATGGACCCAAACTGTCAGCAAGGCACTGTTCAAGCTGGTGGTGGCTCCGTAATGGTGTGGGCTGTTTTTTCATGGCATGGACTTGGTCCTCTAGTGCGACTGGACCGAACATTGACTGGAAATGCTTATGTGCAGCTACTTGGAGATCACTTGCAGCCATTCATGGACTTCATGTACCCAAACAACGATGGGATTTTTATGGATGACAATGCGCCATGTCACCGGGCCACAACTGTTCGCAATTGGTTTGAAGAAAATTCTGGACAATTCCAACGAATGATTTGGCCACCTAGATCGCCCGACATGAATCCCATTGAGCATTTATGGGACACCATCGAGAGGTCTGTTCGTGCCCAAAATCCTGCCCCATCAACGCTTTCACAATTATGGACGTCTATCGAGACAGCATGGCTCAATATTCCTGCAGAAGACTTCCAACGACTTGTTGAGTCCATGCCACGTCGAGTTGTTGCACTTCGCCGGGCAAAAGGAGGGCCGACACGATATTAAGAGGTATCTCATGACTTTTGTCACTTCAGTGTAAGTTTATTTTATCCCACACTTGATTTATCATTATGTCTTTTATAAATTGCATTAATGAGCAATTTTTTGGTAAAAAAGCTTAATTCATCTATGCTTGCAAAATGTGATTATTTTGAACTACTAATTGTTATCATTTTAAAATTCCGCGAGATTTTTCTCAACTATACATGTCTTTGAAAAAAACAATCGCTACTGTTTTAAGTAATTTTTTTAACCCCCTGCTTATGATTCTGCCGACGTCTACAGCGTCAAGTTAGCTAAACACAATTTGATCTTCAACTTACTTCATACTCGAGCTCACATCCGACTTCATCATCGTCTTCCTGACCAAAGGCCTCCTCTAGAGTTTCATAATGATGTTCAACATCGTCGTCGTGCCCAAACAATATCCCCGATGACTGGATGAGATTATTTTGACTGAAAGGAAACAATCCTATAGGAGGCGATTCCCAGCCTCCTGTCCACTCAGTCTGGGTGCAACTGTCACAGTACACGAAAGATGACGACGGAGAAGTTGCTGATTCTGATTCCATGCTCACTTTGGGGGCGGGGCCTACGCTAGGTGGTGGGTTCTGTCGATGGCTGATTTCAACGACGATGGGCTCTTTAGTTGGACGGAAAGCTTCCAGAACTTCTTCACGTTTCGACTTCGAGATGTCTTTGCCGTTTACCTATGTAACAAATTAAAGCATTAGTCACCAATATTGTTATAGTGCTCCTCTGGTAAGTTACGCTATGACCTTGACATCGTTTGCTTCCCTTTGGGGAGTTCAGTAAAAAATGAACGTTTTATATTGGTAAAAATTTGTGTAACCTTACACCGTAGAATTAATGGCAGCATAGTTGCCCTCAGTGTAATGGATTAACTTCACTGATAAAACTGGTGTAACGTTACGTGTCGCTCATGACGTTACACCAGTTTTATCAGTTAAGTTACTCCATTGCATTGGAGGCAGCTTTGGATACATAATAATTGCCACCACTTTTACGGAGTAAAGCCGCACAGTTTTTTTTTCTTTACAGAGAGCGGATTTGAGTTGGAATATTATATGAAAGTAATCTAACTCAATTCAGCGTCAAATATCCTTCCCTAATACCCCCGAAAGAGGCAAACATTGTCCAGCTCATAGCTCAACTTTCTAAAGAAGCACTGCACATTTAGCAGCAGTCGAACATTGCACTAAAAACACTTTTTGTTTATAAAAATATCTTAATATTCTGCATCACTTTTGTCTAGATCAACATTTGTCCAACCTTTCAGTATTTATGATCTAATTTTCAATTGTAATCCCCCCCTCCCCTTCTCTCATGCAATAAAAATCATTTTGAAGATTTATTGGTTAAGCTGAAATGCGGATGCATTTTAACTAAAACCAAACAGTTCGCTTTATATTTATTCCGATTAGGGTGAAGTGGGGTAATTGTGTACTTGTTTTGACGAAATTCAATTTCTTAAGTCTCTGGTGGGGAGGGGGGTATTTAGAATTTTATTTTTTTTATATCATCTTTTAGCGGCGTTTCTCTAGATTACAAATCACCCAAAGAATTTTTAAAAAACTATTTTTTTCATGGTTGTATTGCTATGTTTTTAAAACCATTTCTGAAGTACACATTTGCCCCACAAGTTGGGGCAAATGTGTACGTCGCATGAAAATCCCATACAATTCAGTTGTTTTGCTGTTGGGCCAAATAAGTACAAAAGAGCAGTTAAGGACAAAAAATTCTGTGTATGATTTTTTTATTTCTGAATTCTCCAGCGGAAGCTATGCACTTTTTTGTTGCCCACCTTCTGTCCTCTCTTAATTGGTACAGTTTACAAAGGTGAAAACAAAGTGCAAAGCATAGGATTAAAGGGGAAAAAACGTCTTTAATAGCAAAATTGAAAAGAACATGCCAAAATTTGTATCTTGGAATGTAAAAAAAAAGGAATTATAGTGGCGAGTCCTGGCCAAAATGAGAATAGCAAATTTGAGTGAGACCTTCAGCAACTCTGCTAACCCATGTTGTAGGAGGAAAAATTAGCTGGGAATATCAAAACACCTCTTTTTCCCTCAGATGGCTCTGGAAGCTTGGTGACAATAGCATTGCCATCGATTTCGCTAATATCTTCAGAGTGAGGGTAAACGAAAGTGTTTTCTCCATTTTTTTCAATTAATTTATTGTGAGGAGGTCAATCAAACATTTGGGAACAAAAATATACGCCCTAATAAGATTGTAAAAGTCTAATAAGGAGTGGGTGAATGTGTATTCTATGTAAATTTTGCTTAGGGTAAATGTTTACTGTAGTACACATTTGCCCCAGGAAAAAGTACACATTTGTCCCAGGAAAAAGTACACATTTACCCCGTGACTGAAAACAAACCGGGGTAAATGTATACCCCAACAGTATGTATAGGTAAACATTAATTCAACTATTCTGCAGCCATTAATGAGGAAAACAACTTACCTTCAAGTGATTTATCCAAGAACTAATCAAATTTAGCTGAAAATGGTGATCCTGCAGTACTGTAAACAAAAGTCCACGAAATGTGATTCACAACGAAAAAAACACCTGACGAAATGGAGGCAGATTGATAAAGCCTTATTATCTGGACATAGGTGCAGCCATCTGAGAAGTGATCACTAACCTACAGGCTTCCAAATGGTGCCACTAGATAGCAGCTAGCTTCAGTTTTTCCTCCTTTTTTCAAATGAGTACACATTTGCCCCAAGTACGCAATTACCCCACTTCACCCTACCTATTTTATCCGGAAAATCCGCTTCTTTAGTGGATATAGTAGTTATAGGTGGCGCAGTGCATGACAGTTTAGACGGTCTGAACACTTTAGACACAATGGCAAATTATAAATTAAAAAAAAAAAAAAAAAAAAAAAAAAAAAACCGGGCAAACGCATGCACGATCGGTAGAAGCTATGCCTTTACTACACTGCGATGCAAAAGTTTAGACAAATGGCAAATATGTGAATAAAGAGAAAACTATTCAACGAAATGCTTTCAAATTTCTACTGCAGGTACACAATATGGTCCCAAATACGTGTCTGGAGTTCTTAAAACTATAACTGGAATCAAATTTTGGATATTACAAAAGACACTTTTTTACATTGTTGCAAAAGTTTAGACAATAGTCAGACTTTATGCAAATATCCCTTGAAATGTGATTGGTGGAGGAAATGCGGACTTTATTATTCATTTATAAAGTGCAGAGATTGCTGAATAAATAATCAAAATCTCAAAAGCTCTGTAGTTCTCGTATAAAGAAGATGAGAAAGTTTGGAAACCGAAAATTGAAAATGAACCTACTTTATTAATTTTTTGTCTTTTAAGGCTACAGTGGACTTTGAAAACGGCGAAAATCCTTCAAAATATGGGTTTTCTGTTTTTGTTCTATTTTTATGCTCTGAAAATAGCTTTATTCAGTACAAAAGGAATTTTCTCGATTCGATCTTTTTTTCTTGAGTTATGGCTGAAATTGCTCTTTAAAACTAAAAATGAGTTTTTCTCGGAACAAATACTTTACTGCTTATTAAAACTTCGAAATGTTCCATGCGTCAAAATAATTTACGTATGATGATAAAACTTTTTTTCTGTGTATCCCAATGCATCATCTGTAAACTGTTGGAAACAGATTTTTAGCAACTTGGACCAAAGCCATGTTGTAATTGATATAAACTTGAAATTAACCCGTTTCCGTAACTTTTTTCAAAAATTGTGATGAAAACACTAATTTTTGTCGTTATTTTGATGTCGGACACAAAAAGTGAAAATTTTTTTCCTAAAATCTGTTCAATATCAAAGGTAGATGTGGAAAAAAAATATTTTTAGAATATTCGTTTAATATTTTGACGCATGGAGCGTATTAAGCTTAGTTAATTTTTATTAATAAATTTCTCTAAAATTGCTGCATTTCTCTAAACATGTGAAAATATTTATTTATTTTTTATTTTTATTCACATACCATCTAAATAAGAACATTTTAGGAAAGTAACATCAATGTAACTATGTTTAGAAAAAAAAATCCATAAAAAGTCCACTGTAGCCTTAAATCGGCTCTAGTATGATAGTATGTTGTTTTTTACTTTGTGGAGAGCAAATTCAGACATGCGTATCGATCAAAAGAGTAAGAAAAAATATATTTGTTAAAGATAAAGGAATTGAAAAAACGGCTCGAACTGACGATTTGCCCATAAATCCTACAAAACTTCAACTTGGGTCAAAAACAGCACGTGACAGCATAAGTAGATGAACAACTGAATCGGAATGCATAAAAAAACAAAGAATTGTGGAATTGTGCTTGAACCTTTTCGGACAGAGTTTCCGAAATAAGCCAGATTTTATTGGTAAAAGCAGCACAGCATATGATCATTGGATATTTCTCAAGTCCCGCGAAAAGAATTATAATCCATCTAGGCTATCCCAATTTTAATATTTTTTATCAAAGAAAGTACCATTCATTTTTTAGTCACGATGATACATATGCTGAATTTTAACATTTAAATCTGGCTTATTTGGGACACTCTGTCCGAAAAGGCTCAGGCAAATTCTCTGTTTTTTTTATGCATTCCGATTCAGTTATTCATCTACTTATGCTATCACGTGCTGTTTTTGACACAAGTTGAAGTTTTGTAGGATTAAGGGGCGAATCGTCAGTCTGAACCGTTTTTTCAATTCCTTCATCCTTAAGAAATCTAATTTTCCTTGGACTTTTTGATCGATACGCATGTCTGAATTTGCTCTCCACAAAGTAAAAAACAATGTATTACCATACTAGAGCCGATTTAAAAGACAAAAAATTAATAAAGTTGGTTCATTTTCAAATTTCGGCTTCCAAACTTTCTCATATTCTTTACACGAGAACTAAAGAGCTTCTGAAATTTTGATTTTTTATTCAGCAATCTCTGCACTTTATAAATGAATAAAACAGTCCCGCATTTCCTCCACCAATCACATTTCAAGGGATATTAGCATAAAATCTGACTATTGTCTAAACTTTTGCAACAATGTAAAAAAATGTCTTTTGTAATATCCAAAATTTGATTTCAGTTATAGTTTTAAGAACTCCAGACACGTATTTGGGACCATATTGTGTACCTGCAGTACAAATTTGAAAGCATTTCGTAGAATAGTTTTCTTTTTATTCACATATTTGCATTTTGTCTAAACTTTTGCATCGCAGTGTAAAAGTTATTGAATAGTGGGGTCGACTGTGTAACCATGAAAAACGTTTTTTTGGAAATTCTAAGTTTCAAGTTGATAAAAAGTTGTCATCATGATCACTTATTAATCACAAGAAATTATTTTGAAATTCAATAATATTTAGATCTCCCAGAATGCATTTGAACTTTCAAAATTTTGGCCTAAAATGTAAGATTTCTTCCTTTTTTTTGTGAGTATGAATATAAAGTAAGTGTTGTTTTTAAAAGTACAAAATTGTAACGTTTAGAAAGGCATTTGACGTTAAAAAAAAGAAATTTCCCTTTTACCTTTTGATGAAATATTTTTACCAGTTATAGCACTACCATCAGTTGAATCTGGTTGAATGGAATCACTGTAGTTAACAGTGCATTCATGTTAAAGCAGACGTCTTCGTTGATTTCAGACTTTTGCTTACCTCGGATTGAAAAGATTTTTCCTTTCTTTTACTATGTTTTTCGAGATTTTTACTCTGCTGCATCAATACCTCTGATAACAATATGCTTCAGATTTAGTTGGTAGTTAAAAAACGCATGATCTAATTGTTGAATTTTCCTTGGAAGCTGCACACAAACATTTCACAACATGATTACATTCACATGAACAAATTTTGAGAAAACTATTATAACGTCAGACATGAAGTTTTAAAGTGACGTTTAAGTGACATTTTTTGCGTTATACCCTGATGATTTTTTTAATGCTTTTCATATTTCTCATGTTGTTTTAAAATAATAAAAGTCATGTTTGTCGATGAATCAGGAATGGAAATCTTCCAAATTTGCTCTATGTAATGCGTGTAAAGTAAATACAACAGTATAAATTAATCTGAAAGATATGAGTACTTTTAGAATATAACTAGATGACAAAAATGTGTAAGGTTTTTATGACGATTCCGGGAGACCTAAATGTTAAATTTTAGTAGTAATGCCTTTTTTGTTGATAGGTTTCACCGTAAATTGCTCTTTTTTTAGCACTTGAATGCCTTATCTTGTTTTATACTTATTTCACACACACACACACACACACATATATATATATATATATATATCTGTACCTCGGAGGGATACAACACTATGTCCATTTTTTTCCATATTGACTTTATTACAGAGTTAAAATCAGCTTTCTCATATTTCTTAGAGGAATAGAGCACTATGTCCAAAACCAGTTAGAACCGGATATAGCATGTTTTAAAACAACACCAAGTCCACTTTCATTTAGAGGGATAGAACACCATGTGGACTTGGTGTTTTATCCTTCTGAAGTTATGAAAATGGACATAGTGTTGTATCCCTCCGAGGTACAGATATATATATATATTATATATATATATATATATATATATATATATATATATGTTTTAAAATTACCGTTTTAATTAGAATACTTGAAACTTAAAGTTCATTCCACGGGACCTAAATATTTTTTAATTTCAAAAATATTTCGTGTGGTGAATTTGTGATCAAAGGGATAATTTTTTATCAATTTCAACTACTCTTAGAGTCCCCCCCCCCCAAAAAAAATCGTGATACGCCCTATTGAATAACACAAACTTATAATATCTGGAAGAGGTGTATTGAAACAACAAATAGTAGAATCGAGTTTCAATTAAAACAGTTAAATGCATCAAAATTATTTATTATATCCTACACACTCATACAATATAAATAAAAAAACATGTATTGCAAAAAAGCATTATATTGATGTAAATTACTATAAATGAATAAAGGACAGAACAGCTTTCTCAAAAATATTAAAAATTCAAGAAGCATGTTAAAACAAGAAATACAAAAATTTCGAAAAATGTTTGAATTTAAATAAATTCAATCATCTTCGGAGTGGTTAGGTCCTGTCGAGTTGAAATTATTTTGATTCGATTCAGTGCACTAATAGCACATTAAAATGAAGTATGAAAAAGTACGAACTTTGAAATTTGAACTCGCTCGATCAATGGAATGCTTTTTTTTCTGTTTTTTTTTCCCAATTCACTCTGAGTCACCAGTACGTCCGATAAGACGCATAGCTTCGAAAGAAATTCTGTACTGTATTTTATTGCTTAAAATTAACCCCATAAAAGTTACCCAAAAACTAGTAAAGCGGTCCACATAATATGCAAAAGATCAAGTGGCTCGTCCCAGCAATGGTTGCTCCTTACAATGGAAATAAAAAAGAAACTGGCATTCCGGGAGTGCCGACAGAAGGGAACACTTGAACAATTACGGGTGTATTTTTCTTAATCGCCAATGGTTTTTTCCCATCTCAAAAAATTCTAATATTCATGTGTATCTATGTACGTGAATGCACAATCTTTGTGAATACTTATATACAGAGGTGTTCGTAACGGTAACAGTGTCGCGAACTCAATTGTTCTTTCCCGTCACAAAACATGCCCAACGCGACGAAGGAAGTTTTCACTTTAATAATAAGTAGAAAAAAAACTTTTCAGTTTGAAGGATTACAAAAGAAGCAGACCAAAATGCAATTTTGGAAGCGACGCTTTCTATGCAATAACAAGCAATGTTTTTTACACGCAAGCGAATGAGATCAGAAATAAAAGTTTTCATACTTAACCTGTTATAGAAAGAATATTTTCAAAACAGTCGGTGAATCCTGTCAAACGTCTCGGAAACATAAGGACCGGCAAAATCGATGAAATCATACTTGTTAAAGAAAGGTTCGGGGACATTTTTTAAGGTTAAGGCTCGTTTGAGAGGAAAGAAAGCTGAGTGATGGGGAAATGTATTAACGCTCTGACTTTCTTTTTCCAGTAGCATTAGGAAGGTCCGATCCGATGTACGCGCAAAGCTGATTCGCAGAAGCAAAGAGCGAAATGAGACTAGCATACAAGAATTGGCCCTGATGTTTGATGCTTTTCCGGAAGCCTTCATGTATTATTTATCAAGGCGAGAAGAAAATCCTTTTTCTCGACATGAAATATAAATATCCCGTCAGCTCTCGAAATGAAAAATGCTAGACGGATTTCTTTTCTTCCGAGGTAGACCGCAGGGAAGATACAAGATACTTTGAAAGAGATTTCTTAATATAATTCCTACAGCGAAAATGAATTTTAAATAAGGATCTCACTGACAACCAAAGTTGCCCATGAATAAAACCCATATCTATCATAATCAGAGTCGGGATTGATTCGTAGATATTAGGGTTGGTAAATGAAGATGCACTTCTAAGCCTTATTCGTGGTGCTGAAGAGTTTGATTACGATAAAAATGGGCAAAGTTGCAGATCATCAATTTCTAAAATGAAAGTAAAAGTGAAGCGGATTTTCTTTTGTTGCACATTTACATAAATTTTATTGCAATTTTTTCCCATGTGTACTTAAATGCATGAACAACGCTTATCTACCGCGTTTCTATATCAAAGTAATACTGGCACATAAGAAAAAATGACTTAAATCTGACATCTTTGAATAAAATATATTTAAAGCATTATCAGAGAAAAATTTAGAATGAGTTTTTCTTTCTTAAGGAAAAAGAAAAACTATTTCTAAATTATTTTAGAAAATTAGTAATGTTTTAAACCATGGGTTATTAACCTTTTTAAGCTCCGAGTCCCTTTCTCAGCATTGATGCGAATCACCCTCTTTTCTCTCACAACCACCTTATATTGTTGTTTGTTGTCGTGTCATAGTTAATTCTATTACTATGAAGATTTGGGGTGCCATTGTCTCGAGAGGTTGAACTTCTTTATTAATATTTAAAACCACACAAGAAAGATTTACATTAAGAGCAAGAATCTGAGAGAGTGTCATGCCTGTGATTCATGACGTCTCAGATTTTTTCCAAAAAATTACCAAATGTTTATTATGTTATTGAAAGACCGAATCCAGAATGTTTTACTCTAAAGTTTAGTTGTTTAGTTTTTATGGATCCCTAAAGGTGAAGGCGCGGCATCAAAAATTAAACGGATTTTCAAGACATGGAAGTTGCTGTGAGACAAAACTCTTACCAGGAACTGTTTAACTCCAATTTTCTTTTTGTATATGGAGTATAGAAGGTTGAAACTTTACAAAATGAATGTTAAATTTGTGGTAAGTTGTTGACGTAAGGTCAGTGAAGGCCCTCAAAACAAGGCATTTTTGACGTTTTTTAGCGTTTTTGAGGTCCAAATACAGCTTGTACATTTCAGTTGGCACGGCAAAAGTAGTGTCGTTTGGAAGACGAGTGTAAGCACTTTAAAATAATGTATAAATAACCGAGGAAAGTTCAACGTGCTTTTAGTTGCATAAGGCAGAAATATGAAAAATGTCATATTTTACCGATATTCAAACGATCATAACGTCCTCTGCCAACAACATAATGAAATATTTTTTTTGCCAATGCTCTATTCTTTGTCTTAACAGAACAGTTGAGTCCTTTGAGGCGAAATGTGAAGAATTTTTTTACAAAAAATGCACAGGAAAAAATACATTTTTTGTAAAAAAAGACTCGCCTCAAAGGACTCAACTGTTCTATTAAAACAAAAAATAGAATATGACATTGGCGAAGAAGATATTTCAATATGTTGTTGGCAGAGGAAGTTATGACCGTTTGACTATCGGTAAAATATGACATTTTTCATATTTCGGCCTCACGCAACTAAAAGCACGTTGAACTTTCCTCGGTTATTTACACATTATTTTAAAGTGCTTACAATGGTCTTCCAAACGACACTACATTTGCCGTGCCAACTGAAATGTACAAGCTGTTTTTGGACCTCAAAAACGCTAAAAAACGTCAAAAATGCCTTGTTTTGAGGGCCTTTACTGACCTTACGGCAACAACTTACCACGAATTTAACATTCATTTTGTAAAGTTTCAACCTTCTATATTCCATATACAAAAAGAAAATTGGAGTTAAACAGTTCCTGGTAAGAGTTTTGTCTCACAGCAACTTCCATGACTTGAAAATCCGCTTAATTTTTGATGCCGCACCTTCACCTTTAGGGGTCCATAAAAACTAAACAACTCAACATTAGAGCAAAACATTCTGGATTTGGTCTTTCAATAAGATAATAAACATTTGTTAATTTTTGGAGAAAATCTGAGAGGTCATGAATCACCTCATAATGCTAGGCGTGACAGTTTCTCAGATTCTTGCTCTTAAAAAAAAAGAGGAAATAATACCCGGGGCACCGGCGGGAATCGAACTCGAGACCTCTTGCTTTAGAGGCGAACTTGTACCTCTGAGCCACCGAGGCTCCATCTTATATTGTAATATCAGTATTACAATCGGAATTTGAAACTGAAATTGGTTAAGATAGCTTAAACTGGCTGTAAGCTTAAATTAGATAACTTCGGACACAAAATTTGGTATTATAATACAAAACTTTACTTTGAACATGTTATTATAACAGGTGAAGTTAATCGAAGAACAATATACAAATTAATTTAAGGTAATCCAGTATCTAGGTGAGATTGGCATGCAATCCTAGTCACTTTTACAACATCGATGAAACAGTTGCCACTGTTTTTTCTAGACAGCTTTTAGTCATTTCTATTTAACTGCGGTAAAACAATCCTTAGATAACTCTCAATGCCCATTCATGTTTTCTGTACTAGGTGTTTTGATTTTATCCCTACTTCGTGGAAAATCTAGATCTAGAGATCTAAGCATAAAACTGCACAAAAACTTTGAAAGTATGACTAAAAAACGCCAGACCTGAATTAATGCACATTTGAAAATAAGATTAAAATGCATCATGTAAAGATTTTTCATTCTTTTTTGAGGTAGGAGGGGGGGGGGGGGCATGAAGTTGGCAGGCTTACAAATGGGCTGTCCGGTTGTAAGGGCTTTGAGAACCTCTGTTTTGAAGAATAAATTTCAATTATTTCATGATCCACCCTGCATTTTACTGAAGTTTTTGCCCGACCATGTGCTTTGCTATTATTTGCGAGAAGTCTTAGAATCCCAAGCCTCGTTCATTTAAATAAAATAGTAGATTGCTACAGCAACCTCACTGATTGTAGTATTCTAAAGTGTGTATATATATAACATAGTTCTAGCTTAGTATGGATTTGAATCTAAAAAATACCAACGAAAGTTTATTGTCGAACTGCGTAAATGAATTCTCAAGGATTCGATTATAAATCGAAACTTAGTTTTAAAAACAAAAGTGGGCATTGACTATAAAACATTTTTACTTTTAAAAATAAACGTCAATGCTAAAAGAGTAATAAAAACAATCAATATTACTTTTTTTGGGGGTACCAACTTCAGTAAACTTTATGCAGATTAAAAAACTCTAACCAAACTTTTGGAATTGACTGGAATATTCTCTTAATATGAATGATTAATCATTCTTTTGATCTCTAAGATAAGATTTTATGCAAATCATTGAAATGTGGTGACTTAATTAATTTTCGCGACTCTTGAAATCCGAGCAGCACTTCAGAGCCGAAAACTTTTTTTAATGTTAAAATATTCGACTCTTTAAGCTTATAATTTCTGTTATGTTAAAATAATTCCTTGCAGATATATAGGAGAGTTCTTTCAGAATGTGGAAGATATAATGCAAATGATTATTGTTTTTTAAAATCGAACTTGTAAAATATCATAAATCTACTACGAAACATTGTTTATTTAAGCCATAAAATTTCACAACATTATTTATATTAATAATGATACATAAAATGACTGTGGGAAAAGTTACAGGAAAGGTAGAATTTAAAACAAAAAGTTATTTCAGGTAAAACTTTAGTGCAAAAGTGACTTTTTTTTAACTCATCGAGTCGGTGATAAACTAAACGAAGTAAAATCGCTAAAAATAAAATTAAACATTCTAATATTTTCTTGTGTCAAGGTGTTGTTTTCTCTAAGCACATAAACTGTATATTAAATCTGTCTCTTATCTCTATTATAACAAACATATCGTGCCCCGGCAACAGAAGTGGCACATTTCAAATATTTATAAAAACGTACTAATTCTTGATTTAAAATTTAAGTCAAAACTAAAACTGAACACTTCATTTTATAATACTTAGGATCAGCAAGCATTATAATTTCAACTGCTTGCTCGATCTTGCTGGTTCTACCAATTATAAAAGGATATGGTACGTTTCCACTTCTACTTAGTTCACCCACCATAAACCCGTGGTCAAGTTATACCTACACATTGAGACACAACAAAATGAGATTTAGGTGTAATTGTATTCATGATATGCTTTCAGCTTTGCTGAATTCATCTAAGATACGGTAACTAATTGCTATAAAATAATCCAAACGAAATTTCTTTTATCTTTATCTCCCTTTCTCTTCTCTTCTCTTTCTTTATTTTCTTTCTTTCTTTTTTTTAATTTTTTTTATTTTTGCACGTTGCTCAAACGCGTTTAAATTGTAGTTTCCGAGCATTAATTTATTGTATTCACTGTTTCCCGTTCCGCTTTTGCTTCTTCTTTTAAACAACGCAATTTATTTTTCTCTTTTAATGATTTTTCTTGCTCAGGTCAAATGCTCTATTTCCACGCTTTCTCTCATTTCTAATGTAAAACCATTTTTCTTTTCCGGATGTCTTTAACAGTCGGCTGTAAGATTCCAGTAAGAAGAGGGATTTTCATTTGATGTAAGAAAATGGATGGTTATGGGGGATGGGAGATCAGTTATCTGTTCTTACTTTTATTTGAAAAATGGGTTGGGGAGGAACGAGCTGGCCCGAAAATGAAATAAATGCCTCTGGTTTTGACGACGAAATGGAATTTGCTATTTTTTCCCCAGACTTTTAAAGTTATTAGTGAACATAGGTATAAAATTGCATTCCATTTTAAAGGTAGAGAAATTAAGCTAGTGTAATAGAAGTAAAATAGTTCAAAAAACGCATAAGATTTTTTCTATAAACTCAAAAAGTTTTGGGGGGAAAAAACCCATAAAAGCATAGTAAAGAATTTTCTTTAAACTTTTGGTTACAAAAGTGAAATAGCAGTAAAAGAACCGAAAGTCAAATCTGAGTTTAGCTGTTTTACGTAACCTTCCCCCTCCCGCCCATTTTTTTCCAACTTACCAATAAATCATTCTTGCAATAACTCAATCCATAAACATTGACAGAGAGCCCTATCTTTAGTTCTAATTAATAAAAAACTTAAGCAAAAATAATGGGCCATTCACCCATAACGGACTATCTACTTCCTACTTCGGTAAAAGAATAAGATTTTGAGAAAACTAAATTTAACCACGTTTTGTTATACTTATTTTATAAGAATTTTCAAGTTAAATATAATTAGGGTAGTTGTGACCTACTGAATATCCCTTTTTTAACTACTAGATATTGTTAAGAGGCTTACAAAACACAAAAATTCACCATTGCCGAATTTTAAAACACAACGGTTGATTCTTAATGATTTTTTTAAAAACCCACGCGCAAAAAAAGCGCGCCTTAAAACCGAAACCCGTGACGTCACAGGGCTGTAACTTTCAGCCTTTCATCCATAAAAATTGGATTTTTGCTACATTATCGTTTCATTGCGGGATTTTCTCCTTCCGTAATCAATACCTTAAAGTCTACTAATTCACTATTTAAAACTGGATTTATCAAAGAGCACTCCAATACCCTGCTAGGGGTGATTGTTTTGATATTTTTTGGTGAAATCCGTAGTCAAATTTTTAAAACGCATCACTTGGCGAGAAAAAAAACTTACGGCAGTGGAGAGCGAACAACAGTGCGGAAGCCGGAGAAACCGGTTTCTCGAGCTCCTCGTACTAAAGCTTCTCGCTCTTTCTTCGACTTAGTGGAAAGTTCAAAAGCGCCAACGTCACAACCGTCAAGCCCAGTGACGTCACAACCGCTTGAAATTTAAAAATTATTTAAAAAAAAACTACTTGTCGCAGCGCAAAAATTTTTTCGCCGTTGATGTTCATGTCTGTTGCTCTATCATATAAAAATAAAATTGAAAAATCGAAAACTACCCTATTATTGAACAGTTTCTGATTCCAAGAGTTCCATGCACACAATCAGTTTATTTGAATATAATTTTCTTCTATGTTTTAGTATGCTATATAATAGCGCATCGTATATAAATTACTGGCCTAAAGGACACAAAAAATGGACATAAAAATAGTGGCCTAAAGGACAATATTTTATGGAATTATAGTTGTAAAATGAACTCACAACATAAATTATTATAGGCCGAAGCGACCGAAGCACAACTCATGCTTCGGCCAGACTGAAGCTTCGGCCCATCTCTAGTTTAAATAGCTTATAACTAAGAGAAAAACGAAAGAGAAATTTATTAGTTCTATATATTCATTGTCTTGAATTAATGTATATCAGTTATGTGACATGCGTACGATCGATTGAAATGACTCAATACCCCTTTTACAAAAACATACAGTATTAAATAAAAACAAGTTAATTTGTTTCAACTAAATTTACGTTGCTTCTAACTTCAAATTCACCAAGCTTAAATCTCCTTCTAAAAAGAATACCGACCCGCAATAGGTAACTATCTTCCAACGAAACACTGAAGTTAAGCTTTTCTGCCGAAGGACATCTACAGCAGTAAAACTACATATACAAGATTATCATTCAGGAAGTTCCTCTTTTACTCTTTCAGTGTCGATAGTAACGGCGATGAGAGGGGGGAAAACAACACTTTTACTTCTCCTTGGGGACAAAATTTATGAATATAAACAAATCGCGTTTCATTCAATTATTTCCTCAGACTCAATACCGACTTTTGTGATAAATTTGAAAAGCACATTTTGCAGTGATTGGTTCTGAAAACATAAAAAAAGCACAGAAAAAATACTTACCCACCCCCCCTTTTTTTGAGAAAATCAGTATTTTCCGGAGAAGCGACACCAAAAAATGGTGCTCTAATTCTAACTATAATCCCACAGGAAAAAACACAATATTATAAGAATTTGACAGAATGTTTAATACTTTTCTACTATAAAAATAATTTATATTATGGAAACTTCCCGATGCACAAGTATATAATTTTCTTTCTTTCTTTCACTTTTTTTTGACTGTGAATAAGTAATGAATAAAAATCTGCCAATGAAATACCCCCTTTTTTTTCAGAACTCCTTTCAGTTGACCAGAATCTCAATAAAAGTCCATAAGTAAATTTTAATTTAAAAATAGAGGGGAAAAAATATCAATACCGCTCTTTTCATTAGAAGTAGTGTTTTTAAGGAGCAGAATTTAAATTTCGACAAATAACTTTCAGCAAAGAAAAATATTAAAAATATAAGCTCAGTAAAAATATAATAATAAATGAAACTTCAATGATTTTTCAAACAGTTTAACAATATTATCCTTAAATTTTGTGCCATTAAGTTTCTATCGTTGATTTGTTTAGGTTCAAATGCGGCCTATAAAGTTGGTTTTTGTACTATACTTATTACGTATTTTATTAACCAATGCAAGATCTTTACAGAATTTAAAATTTTAAAGTCATAAATATTACACAATTTCAGATACACAATTCGCTGAAAACCTATAAAACTATTAAGTGACACTTTTCTATAGAATTCAAGTGACACTTATGCAGCTACGTTCTCAAAAATAGGGGCTTAAAGCACACACTAAATGCAGTTTTAAGAAAATAACTTAAAATTATCTCAATATCGCTTTTCAAACAACGATATATGTATTTTTAACCAGCAAACAATTTTAGATATAACTGCTTAACTTGTTTACTAATATCGGATGTAACTTTATACTAAAAAAAGGTTGCTTCAAAGTCGCAGAGCTCACTAATACCTTTCCTAGTGAAAAAAAAATAAAGATAATTCTAGTAAGTAGACTGAAACATTAGTACATGCAGACATTCAGCAAGCCTACCATATCGAAACTATTTATTTTGTTTTAAGTTTAAAACGGCATTCAGTTCTGGCATCAGTATATAGTGACCCTATATGAAGAAACTAAGAGCTTTATACAAAATGAATTATTATTATTTTCTGTTTGAAAATAACTTTCGTTTATTATTCTAAATGTAAAAGAAACTTTCATTAAAAAAAAGTAAGATACTTAAAATAAAAAGTTATTTTTTAGCTTCACGCAATAAAAGACGGGGTTCCGATGCAATGAACTCCGTTAAACCTCCAAGAGCATTATTAAGAGTGAACTGAAAGGGATTGAAATTCTAACACAAACAAGTTAGATATGCAGAGTTTTTTTTTTTTTTTTTCAAATCTTATTTCTGTTGTAATATTAAGCATCATGCAATTGTGTGAAAAAACATACAAAAAAAAAAAAAAAAAAAACTGAACATTAAATTTTAAACATGGTCTCTGTCGACTCAAATATGCTTTGTTCCGGCAGTTAAACAAATAAAACTGTAATGCCTTTTTTTTAACGGAAAAATTGATACTTTTTATTTAAATATTACAATCTAAGTAACTATCCAAATGCTTAGGATATAAAAATAAAATAAATTTAATGCACAAATAAAAATAAGTAAACAAACAGAGGTATTGACAACCGTTACATTCAAAGCTCGGAACTGCAGCTATTGGGCTTTGTTGCTTTTCATTTGGCTAGCATCCAATGTGGGTTTCTGGCGAAGTTGGCGAGGTTTTTGCTTCGCCGGATATCTTTAGGAGAACTGATAGACCTTAATGGGAAATTTCTCCAATTTGCAGAAAATATTTTAGCGGCAAAATGTCATTTGACAGATTAGCAGAAGTAAAAAATGTTAATAGCGAGTTATTAGCCGTCATTTCTTTTACAGCAAGCTACATAAAATATCAAATAGAAAACAAAAAGGTTCTCTTTAACGGTGGACATTTATTTCATCTTCAGATTTCATCAAGTGATAGGAAATTTTAGAACATTTATGAAATGCATCCAACAAAAATTTGCTTAATGCATTATTGATTCGTTTTTAACGCATATGTCAATGAAAAATTTGTTTAAACTCTGAAGTAATACTTTAAAGCAATATTCTTTGAAATACGGAAGAATACTTTTGTTATCTGGTTCGAAGTGCTATGAATAAAACGCTAGTATTTTAAGTTATAATAAAAAATGTACTCTAATTTTCAACGTTATACTTCACCACCAGTAAACTTTATTTTTTTTATAATTCTCGAAAGCTTTAAGCCCCCTGCATTTTTGGCAACCAATACGCCTAAAGTAACCGAAATTGATAGCGGATTTTTATTGATTCGATAGATTAACAACTTTATCATTAGAAAATGGTCAGTAAAGAGCAGCTAAAGCGATTTATAAATCAGCAAGATTTTGAACGCAAAATATAAAAATTTGAAAATAGTATTATTTCTTACAAGCCCCTGTCTTTGTTCTATACGGTGTTATAATTAAACGGAGAAAATCAGGAGAATGTGGCAATATTTAGGGGTCGCGAATACTTAGGAACAACGGCGGCAATGAAATGTACAGTAAACTCCCGATTGGGGCCCGCGGGTCTTACACATTTTGGTTTTCTTTCTTTTTTTTTAAGGTGATGATTTACTGAATGTAGAAAAATGCGAGGGCATTATTGATCAGTTCAGCTTTTAAAGATATTTCTTACATGCAATGTTTTTATTTTTAACTATGATTTAAATGTATGAGTTGTGATATTGACTTTTTTTCAATAATTGCATACACTAGTACCGTTTTAAACCTTTTTTTCGAATTATTCACGGTATTCGCTTATCCGCGGTTACCGTGTCACACTATTCCGCGGATAACCGAGAGTTTACTATACGCATATATGTATGTATGTATATAGAGTGAAGCACCGTTTATACGTTTATCTTTTATATGTTTTAAACATTTATATGTTTTTTAATGGGTCCCACGAGAAGTCCTTCCAACATACTTTTTTAAAAATGAATTTTTTGTAAAAGCATCAGCAAAAAATAAAAACATGGATTACTTAAATTTTAAGATTTTAACTTACCCACCACCATTTGAGAGCTCCATTTTTCTTTAAAGATAGGTTTTTTTCAATGAATTAACTGTTATCAAAGTTTAAAGTAACTTCAAATGACTTCTTTGGCACTACCAGGCTAATGGATAATTCATGCACGCTTCCAGAGACCCATATTTAAACATTCTTTTGTGCAATAAGAGCACTCAATAGAGGAGCTAGAACAAACTGCAAAATGTTTGACTTACACCACTATTATTCCAACCCGTCCACTTGTTATCCCCTCTCATGTTAACAACAAACAGGTTTAGATTGCATTTTATTTTTACAGTAAGCAAGAGCCCTGATAAATTTGTATCTTCGCGGTGATTTAGAGGAAGTATTAATTATCAGTGAGATAAGATTTCCGTTACAGAAGGGTGCATTCTCTTTCTGTTATGAAGAGGAAAATATATTTTTGTTGAACAAAGTGTACCGGTTAGTTTGCCCTTTAAAGCGTTGAAGAGTTTTGTAATGTTTATGTTCAAGAAGCGAAACGAGTAGAAAACTCGTGAAGATCATGTCAACTCTGATTCCCGGTTCAACGTGATTGAGCAAAATAACGAAATCGGCACGATATACTGTGTATCACATTTCAGACTAAAAATTTGTTCGCATTTATATGTTACACAGCCAAAAAAAATTTCATCCCAGCAGTTTGGAAATACTTAAACTCCTATCGATTGGGAGAACTAATGCTAATGCTATCGGAAAGACTACTTCTGCCGGTCTAGTGGTCAGAGAAGTCTGACCACTAGTTCTTGTCCTTTCTTTGTGTGAATGTTTTGTTGTGCTTTGAATCATTGCCTACCCAATAAACGGTCCTTTCTTATGGCATGTGTGTACTGTGTAAGTCGGACTTTACACTAAATTACGGAACAGTTGGAAAAGTGAAGCAGCGCGCCCTAAATTGCCAGCCAAGCTGCCACAAGACAGCAAACAACAAGACTATTTCTTCGAGAGCTAAATAGTTTCTCTCGAATTTTCCATAGTGCAAGTTGGATCATTATTTCGAATAGAATACGTGTGGGAGACTTATAGGCTTCAGAATCTTTTAATGTGTAAATGGCTTAAATTCCTCCGATAATGAGAAAAAAAATCACATACAACTGAAAAGAAGTGCCGGTGCTGAGCTCCCGTGAGCTCAACTTGTAAATGAAATCCTGGTTTAAATCTAGAAAAGTTGGACTTAGCGCGATAAACTACAGATTAGTTCTTTGATTAAACTCAAGGGTACTCAAGTCAACCTTTCACACACTGTGGACATTGGGGGAACCCTTATAGCTCAACGTTTTCTTGACGCAACCACTTGCAAAAAAAAAAAAAAACAATTAAAAGAATAATAATAATATTTAAAAAAAAAAAAAGACATCAAAGCTGTACCAAATTCAAATTCGCAAAATAATAATTGCATCTTCATTTTAGGACAATATAATTAATCAATAAGATAATGAACGTTAAAGCATAGTAGCGCAGTCAGAAAATTTCTTTCCCTGGGTAGGCTTTTTCCCCTTATAATGAATACAAAGTACTGTATTAGATTTCGTAACATTTGTTAAAACCGGGAGGTCTGTGTACGTGTGTGTGGGGAGGGGAGGGCTTACCCCAAAACCTTTGCGCCACTGGTAAGGAAACTACATATAATGTTTTTTTTCTGCAACGATGTTAACTCAATGAATAATATATATAACATATGCGTCCCGATTGATACATTTGAAGCACTTGACTTTAACGGAATCTAAGATCATAATTTTTTTCAAAGAAATATCAATTTATTTATTTTCACAAATAAACCATCATTAAGAATTCGATCTTTTTTTAAATTAAAATTTTACTGTACTTTTGATGCTTTGATTTTGCATAAAGTGGTCCCTTGTGGAACCCCTGTCACAGTTCCAATAAATCCTAGGATCCCGTGAAGCTCAGGTTGAAGAGAGCTCCGATTTACTTTGATAATCTATTTATATGTATCAGTTAACTTAATATTTTCTCACAATAATTTAACAAAATTTGACTTACTCAGATTAATTAGTTTTCCTTTCAAATCGTTTCGTAGAAAGTACAAAAGACATTATTGTAGAGGGCGTTCACTTTTCTTTTTCTTCATTTTTACAGCAAGCAATTTTTTCTCCTGAAACTCTTGAAAACGTTCAATTTTCGGAGCAAATTGATTTGTTAAAATCGTTGACGCCAGATGGCGGCAAACGTCCGCTGTTTCTCCACTCTCAGTTTCTTTGCTCAGGTGTGTTCGGTTGCTCATAGGGACACAAGGTGCAATTCTATAACTGTTTCTTTTAGAGCCGCCGAGGAGAAAAGTATTCCATTGATCTTCTCTTCTCACCCCTTATTTTCGTCGCGATTCATCTAATAAGTCACAGAACATAATTTTTCCCATGATGAATTACTTCTTACTGAAATACAATATTGAAAAATAACATCTTATGTGCCTAAAGGCAAAAAATAGATATGTGAATCCAGTTAATTTGCTTTCATTCGAATTTTTAGACCAAGAAATAAATAAATACAATTAATTCCTATTGCCATTGGGATGCAGATTATTCTCTAAAAATACGAAACGTTTCATATCAGATACTTAATAACATCAGAGATCAAGATTGAAACTAAAAATAATTTTTCACACCACCATTTACAGCTACAGCTGAATCATTAATAAACTGCACTATTTCAAGCACAAAAGATTGATGACTCATAGATTTCCATAAACAGCCCACTAGATTGAGATACAAAAACTGAAATATCGTAAAGAACAGTACTTTAAAGCGGAACGAACAATCGAAAAATTATTCAGCTTCAGATAAACTAGTAGCATATAGCACAGGAGTTATAAAAGCTCTCTCATAAAAAAATAAAATTTTCTGCAGTAGACCGGTAGTCAAAATCGTATTTCTAGTATTAAAAAATAACCGTACGTGTAAATCGATATTTTCTATCTGTATCTTTCTAAATGTATCGCTCATTTCAATCGATCTCTATTTATTTATCTCCATATCTCTTTGCTCAGCATTTTTTAACTCTATTCATCTCCTTTAATTCTTTCTCTATCCATAATGATTGGAAAAATTATTTTAAATGCTTTGAGCCAGAATATGATTAAAATTGGAAAAAAAAGTTAGTAAACATAACCTGTCAAGAAAACGCTGCAGCAAACTTTGTTAATATTTTTTGCTTTATTTACGTTGTTTTTACAATGCAACATCAAGTGCGATGTCCACGCGTATTTCTAAAAGCCTGATCTTCACTCCGATCCCATGACGAGGTCAACGAAAGCCGAAAATTGCGTTCTGAGCTTTAATTTCAGAACGTTTTCTTGGGGCAATCGGCGATCTGCACGCTCCTTCGCAATGTCACTATCAGAGATGACTTAAACTGGCCTTTTAAAAACTTTCATTTCGAAAAAAATTCAGAGAAGATTAGCTGATCCGCTCCTTTTAATCTAATTTGGCCGCATATATATTAAAATGAAGTTTATAGGAATCCAATTAATTATAACAATTCCATGACGGAACACTCCCCCCACCGTCGCGAAAAATAACTTACAATATGTTTTTAAGAGCGAAAACTCCCGAGTATCCTCCGAAAGTCACCAATGATAGCTTAAAATAATGTTTTTTGACTGTCAACGACAAAAATTAATAAATAAATAAATAAATAAATAAATAAAAATAATGTATAAAATAAGATAAATAAATGAAAAGAAACTATTACCGCTTAGCAGTTTTTTTAGCTTATTCATTCGGTATTCTATAAAAAATATAGAAATAAAATACCGATTGAATAAGCTAAAAAAAAAAAAAAAAAACTGCGAGCGGTAATAGCTTCTTTTCATTTATTTATCTTATTTTATACAATATTTTTATTTATTTATTTTTTTTTTCGTTGACAGGCAAAAACATTATTTTGAGCTATCATTGGTGACTTTCGGAGGATACTCGGGAGTTTTCGCTCTTAAAAACATATTTTAAGTTATTTTTCGCGACGGTGGGGGGAGTTTTCCGTCATGGAATTGTTATAATTGAATTCCTATAAACTTCATTTTATTATATAAGCAGCCAAATTAGATTAAAAGGAGCGGATCAGTTAATCTCTGAATTTTTTTCGAAATGAAAGTTTTTAAAAGGCCAGTTTAAGTCATCTCTGATGGTGACATTGCGAAGGAGCGTGCAGATCGCCAATTGCCCCAAGAAAATGTTCTGAAATTAAAGCTCAAAACGCAATTTTCGGCTTTCGTTGACCTTGTCATGGGATCGGAGTGAAGATCAGGCTTTTAGAAATACGCGTGGACACCGCACTTGATGAAGAAAAGAATAGAGAAGAAGACAAGTTATATAGATATATATACTAGCTGACCTGGCCACGCTTTGCTGTGGCTAAGGTATGATTTAGTTAAAATTTTTATTTACTGAGAGAACTACCGTACTAGCTACGGTTACAAATGTGCAAATTGTCGTCCAAGAATACATTTGTATTTACTAAGGAAAAAAATAAAAAAATAAGCTATAATAGTAATAATTTGAAAACTTATGAATGAAGAGAGGTACGTTTAGAAAATACAATTCTGAGCAAAATCACTCTAAATTTTAATATTACACAGGTAAAAGTTCACAAATTACAGTAAAACCTTTTTTATTACAATACAATTGAAATACAAAATCACAAAAAAATGAATATTGTATAATTTAAAAACCCGAAAAGGTACGATATTTACGAAACAGTCGAATTTTGAATGGCAAACTATGAGGTGTATATTTATGTTACAAAGCAATGTGACGGAAAAAATTGTGTATGTAGAAATAATTTTAATCTTCGCACCATAAAACAGTACATTTTCTCTCCTAAGAATTTGTTTTTTGAATAGTAAATACCAAATGTATTGTTGAACGATAATTTGCAAATTTATTGCTGCAGATGGATACGCTTGGCAAATACAATTCTGAACTAAATCACTAAAAATCTAAATATTACATAGGTAAAAGATCACATAATGCAGTGAGCCTTTCTTTGTCTAAATATACCTGACATAAAAATCACTAAACAATATGAATATTTTATAACTCAAAGCTCGAAAAAGGTATGATATTCTTCACTAAAATAATTTTCCTAAAAAAATATTTGTACCTAAGCATGAGTGAAAAATATTTTTAAAACATACAAAACAGCATATGTTAAATATCTAAACTGCTTTAATAAATTGAATTAAGTAAAGGAGAAGTAAGCAAATAATACTTTTCCGAATATTGATTTAATGATACTTAACGCACAATTTAAATTAAGAGAATCAGGACGAATATGCCAGAAACGAATCGACATCCTTGATCGTTACCACTATTGCTTTTTGCTTCCGAAGCAACTGACAACTCAGCAGCAGATTTTATCTTATAGAAGCCAAGAATACAGAAAAGCTGGTAGCTAAATAGATAATTTGTAATAAAAAATATATTGCGGTCCTAAATTGAGATAAAAACTATCCTATCATTTAAGTTGGACCAAACTGAAACTGCGTGCAAAATTTGGTTGAAATCGGTTCAGTATCTGAGGAGTCCATTGGCCACAAGCACAGGGACACGTAATTTTTATATGTTAAGATATATATATATATATATATATATATATATATATATATATATATATATATATATATATATATATATATATATATATATATATATATATAAAAGCGTCAAATTCTGTATCTGCTCTGGGCTGCAGAAGCCTATTCGACTGCATTGCGAAGAGATAGAGATACACTCAAGTTTTGAGATGATTTCTTTCGCACTCTATTTTTTCATTACGTGTGTTCATGTTGGCAGTTATCAGCTTTATAATCTGAAAGTATTGAAACTAAAAATTGGTATTTGAGAAAGAGGCATAGACACCACATTTTTTAAAGGCATTAAGAGCCGTTAAGTTGCCAAAAAGCACAGCGAGAGCTATTTGCTTTGGGTAAAAGTAATATACAAAACATTTGCAGCTTTTTAAGGGGACTTGTTAATGGCAAGTGCTTTCATATTCAGAAAGATTCAATAATTGATAGAATAGAAAAATATCTAAATTCAGAGAGATAATGCCGATTCATTGTTATAAAATTTTTGGGGAAATAAAGTGTGTAATCCTTCCATGAATTAATACAAGGGATTAGCCAACAATGAACCCTTAGCTTTACTTTATGGTTCATATATACTGCTTCGTGCTCAATTCTTTTTATCTTATGTCTTGTATGACAAAAGATTCATTATTTTATTTGAATCTAGGGAAATTTAAGAGTAAAGCTACTGGCACATTGTAAAAAGACAATTCAAAATCACAGTTAAAATATTTTGTAAAAAGGAAACTTTATTTTATCTCTGATTCCGTAAAAAAATGGAGTTCTACGAAAATTTTAAAAAATATACTCCAAAAGTCAAACTTATAAAAGATAATTTGTTATTGTAAAACGTGTATAAGGAATTAAATAATTTATTAATTCATTGATGTTATAATTTTTAGGCGACTGATACAACAAGAAAAGTTCTCTCATAAACATACGCAATATTAAAAAATACAAATATTAAATATTGTTTTTATATTGGCTTTTTTTTTTTTAATTCGGCAATGAACTGTAATCATTAGAAGTTAAAATTAGGCTTTTTTCCGTAATACTGTCAACATTTTTATTAACTAAAGAAAAAAAGAAGAAATAAACACACACACAATAATGCAGTCAATCCTCCTCCTTTTTTCGCTTTTGTTTTCTTTCAATCTCAAGCTTTCTAGCTTTTTAATCTCAATAAATCTATGTTCACATTTATGAGTATTCTCTTTTTTTTCCCTCTGGGCTGTAATCCTATACTACAAACGCGCCTACTAATTACATTAAACATGAATAAGATTTACATTCAATATAAAAGAAAAATGAGTTTAAAGTAATTGTTCTTGCAAAATTCATTTTACAGAATCACAAGTTGAGCCGCAATTACTTGAACGCGAGAAGAATAAAATAAAATTATATCTTGAAGTATATATTTAGTTTTTAAATGAAATTTTGCAGTTGGACAGGTAAGCAAAGATGGTGCTTTAGATCATGTTTGATACGAGAAAACAAATTTTGAAATAAATGCCCGATTGCCAAAGCCATTTAGTCATTTTTTAATTTATTTAAGCTACCTTTAAAATGTGTGATTATTTTTCACATTGCATTGATTTTTTCATCGAGTGTGATTGTTACTAAAATATATTTTTCTTCTGCTTTTTAACGGAAATATTTATTGACATATATTCCGTATGTTTGAGTGGCCTGTAATTGACCACTCCAGCATAAAAATACAAAACAAGAATAAATATGCAGATATTCTTTATCTGCTTGCTTGAACTAATTTATAGCATTCCATGGAATATTCTGTTATAATTTATAGTTTTAATTAAAGTTTTGATTAGAGCTTAGAACGGTACACTTCCAAAGTCAGCTAGAAAATGTCAAGAAAGTAACTTTTCTTACTAGTGAGAATTGTTGAAAGATGAAATTTTTCATCGTACTTCTCGAAGTTAAATTGCGGCTTAATTCTTTTAAAAGATAAAAACCAAGTAAAGCTTCATTATATGATCAAAAGAAACTGATGTCTCAAATTAAAATAAAACCTGTTAAGTAAGCTTGTTATCGTACAGCTAAGTCGGAAAAGTATCTGTAAACAAGGTTTCCCCTCCACCCACTCGTAATGTGTAAAGAAAGCTGCCTGCTTACGAAAAAAATTCTCTCTAATTGAGGCATTAAAGGGTAAGTGTTTACCGAAGTTTATTATCAATAGGTGACTTAAAGCACTCAGCCTTCAATTTTAATTTAACGAATATGTAAATAAACAAACAAATATAACCAGTTCAAGTGAATTACGAGCAAAAGCTCTGTATATTTCTGGAAGAATCTCCTTTAGCATCAAAATATCAGAAGTGCCTTGTTTCGTTTTTCGCTGAAAAATCAATTCAAGACCCGTTGAAGCAGTTTGAAAACATTTTTTTAAATTTTAAAAACATTTCCTCTCTTTCAAGTAAAATTTCGCTTTGAATATGCACCAATCTGACGTTATAAATCCTGTTATGTTCTACGAATGCATCGACTTTTTTAATAGCTGTTACCGTAAAAATTCGAATTATTTTTCTCCGTCCTGTTCTCATAATGCTCCCAATCCAAACATGAACTCCGAATCCCAATGAGAAGAAAACACTTTTCCGGGCATCGATTTTCCGGCCAAGCACCCGAAATCCGTAACCACACGCAAGTATCGTACGCGGCACAAGACTCTCTTGTCCGAAAGCGCATCAAAAAATTCCGGTACATTTTCCGTGCTGGTTCCCCGGCGATATTGTTTCAGCATGGCGGACGCCGTACGAGAGCGAGCGTGTGGCCTATGTATACACCTAACGAGGACCCCCGCCCGATTTTCCGGCAAATGAGGGAAGAAAAGCGAGAAGAGAAAGCTCTTACCTCGACATGTTCATCCGCAATGGTAGCTAATCCTTTTTTATGCGAGGGAGGGGAATCTTCAGCATCGAATGGAGGCTGTCGCTGTCCTGCGGGGAAGCCGGTCTAGGGTTGCCGCAATCGGCGAGCCAGCTCCCAGTGTTGCGCTCTTTCGGCATTTCTGAAATCTCTCCGCGAACCCGGAAATCTGTATCCGCAGCAGTACTGCAGATGTCCCCTCCCGGAGTTCCTTTATCGAGATGGATGGGATCGGTGTTTACACTTTTTCCTCGCATGGACCCTCTCCCTCCCATTCATTCATCAAGCACTCTCCTCTCTTTTTGGACGCGTGGCGTGGCGCGAATCGCAATGGGATTCACTGGGTCAACCCTTTTAATGAGGAATGCTTTTCGAAAAAGAAGGCTGTTTGGTTTGTTAAATCACATTTTGCCTCCTCCCTTTTTGTATAAAGACGTACTTTCGCACTGGCGATCATTAATTAGTCTTCAAAATAAAAATTCCAATATAAGAGAGGATAGGGGCGCCCAGAAGGGAGGTCACGGGAGGTCGCTGTGACCTTTCAAAATATTCCTTATTCGGCAAATTTTGTGTGACGATTCGGCGAATTCGGGGACATTCCTGCAATTTTTTAATGCCCAAATTTCTCTTTTCATTGTATGTATTTATGTTTTATATCCGCATTTTATAAGTTGTAAAATGTGTTGTCAATTTCCTATTTTAACCCATAGTGTGGGGTAAAACAGGTCACTAGTGGGGTAAAACAAGTCACGCCTTAAAGACTTTAATTTTACGATTGATTGAATAGTAGTTTTTTTACTTTTATTATTTAATTAAAAAACAATTAGTATATAAACATTTCTGGAAAGGAATTTTGTCCTCTTGATTCATCTCAGGGCCAGGAATGGCTAGTACTGTTTACGATGCATCAATCTTCCAAACATCATCTCTCTCCGGAAACAAAAAACTTTCACTTAATTTTTATTTCCTTGCACATAATTCTACATTGCGGGAAAGAATGATGGCATGAAAATATACTTTTTGACGTTTTCCTTAACTTGTCCCTACTTCCAACTTTTAAAGGTTAGCTAACAATGCAGTTTAAAGCAACTATAAATTCCTTCCAAAGAAAAGGTTTATTATTTATTTTTTTTTTAAAATTTTGTGTCTGTGCATCGTTCTTCAAAGTGTTTTAATTAGTTTATTATTTCTTCAGTCTTTTTCAGTTATGTTTTCAATATTCTCGAGCTTGTTAAAATTTCATCAGTTTCTTTCTGCATATGTATACTTTTCTCTTCTGGCACTTTTCAAAGCTTCATGTTTACTTTTGGTTGTTGGTGTAGGTGAGAGTGTGATGATAATAATAGAAGTTTTTATATGCATAAAATGAGAACGCCTAATTACTTTACTCGCCGTGTTCCAATATCGAACAAACATCCTCACATATTGTTGAGAACTAAGATGTTGATGCCGTTCCTTCAACTGCATTATTTGAATGCAGTTCGGAGAATGTTTTTTCATGATTTGGTTGCCCAAGCTTCTCTCTTTGGGTAAAATAAGCCACTTTTTCTTAACACCTCAATAACATTTCCTGAAGGATGTTCATCTAACAAAAGCAGTGCTCTTAATGTTGGCTCTTTGATTTTATTTCATTATTTTGAACAATAAGTTTATCATGGTATAAATGAATGACAAAGTAAATATATTACTTGTTTTAAGTTAGTGCATACGTTTCTGAAAACAAAGATGATTTAGTAAGCCAAAAAATATAATTAGCTCTTTAATATATGCGAAACATGACCTATTTCACCCCACACATGTTTTTAACCTAAAAAATTCAATTCCTCTGTTTTTTCTTACATTTCTCGAAATTATATCTGAAAATGTGCTCTATGCAGTAGGTTAAAAAAAATATTTTTATTTCCATTTAATCGTCTTTAAATCAAAAGTTCTTATGATGAATACTGTCAAGCTTCTATTAAGAAAAACACTTAATCACTAAAATCTGCAACTAGAAAGTAGAAGTTGCAGCTTATTTTGCATATAGAATGATGCCTAAATGTCAATAATACCTAAAAGTGGTAACGAAAAAGAAAATATTACTTACACATTTTTAAAAGAACTAGTAAAAAAACTGACCTATTTTAACCGGTGACTTATTTTACCCCACCAGGCCCTATATACAGAAATGCAATTCAAAAATAAATTTTCAAATAAATCCCGAAAGCCACAACAATGATAATTTTTAAAAATATAAATATTTTTTTATTATGCACTTTACCTCGTTAATTCGAACACGTTTAAAGCGAACTACCTATCTGATTCCCGCCCTCCTTTTAGCTGTTCATTGTTCATCGGATAAGACGAGCTGCGGCTAAGACGAATCGATTTTAAAGATCTCTTGAGGTTTGTTTTAACTAGGTTTGACGGTATAAAGAAAATGTGCGAAAATACTAAAGCAAAGATGCTAGAAATATAATTTTTGTATTGTTTAACTTTGCAGTAATGTCTGTTTTATCAGAGTTAGAAAAGTTAATTGTCGGAAGACAAAGTTTCCTTTTTCAGTTTTTTTTCGTGAAGAGTATTTGAAAGCTCTCTACCTCATTATAGTTGTTTTCAATACTTCTATCATTCTTCGTTAAAAAGCAACTAGTACAAAATGTTTCAAACTAAAATTTAGTTCACCGTGTTCATGAAACTATGGAACATAGAAGCAATATTTCGATTACGTAAATATTAAATGAGTGAAAAAAAAAATCCTATGCTGCTATATAATATTTCTTCTCACGATCAAAACATGAATCTGAGTAATTAGTAATGATTACTTTACAGAGTAGCTTGCATTAAGAAAATGCATCCTACTTCATTTCTTTTTTTTTCTTGGAAAAAAGGGAAAGAAAAAAAAACTTAAGTCACGTATTTGTGTAAAGTGTAGGCAATACTAGAGATATCGGAGTAATTCCCAGCCTCTACTCTAATCACCACAACTGACTGGATATTATTTGGTGAGGTATTTTTTTCCCGATTGATTCCAGAACACTGAAGGCAAAAAACGATTCCCATCTCATGGATTATTGATTTCGACCTTCAGGTGATTTTGTTCTTTAAAACTGCAAGTTTAGGAAGAGAATGTGAGAAACTCAAAAAACTGGGGGACTACTTCAATATATTTGAAAACAAAATGTTTGGATGTAATCCAAATTCGAAATTCTTTTCTTAAAGTGCAGCTGTCAAGAACTATCAGAGATTTCTGAAACGACACGAAAACAAAAGCGAAGCAAGTAAGCTTTAAGCTATTTTTCACCGACAACGCAAAACTTTCAGTCATATTTATAAGAATTTCAAAGATAAATCGATTGTCACTGGCATATCCGTGAAAAATGAAAAATGATGTGATTCTGGCATTTATTTTGTTCGACAGGGAGAAAAAAATACTTTGCCCACAAAAAATTATGTACAGCGATCGATGACAATGGTTAAACAGATTACCATTATCATTCTAATGGCGTGGATAGAGAACATTATTGTTATGATAAGAATTTTATTGGGAATTTTTTTAGGAAAGTTAGATCAGAGTCTGTGATGGCCATTGGCCAGTGACGATTTTTTGATCAGAACAATCAATTGGCGATTGGTTGAAGATTACGGATAATCTCATGTGATGAGTTTAACTTTCGTTTTTGAATTAAGAGCACGGAAATCCAATTGAGAAACTTCTGGAAAGATATATGAATGAATCTAAGGAAAATCGAAAGTGTTTACTGATTCCTAAAATATTGAAAGGAATTATCTATGTTATGGGAACATTAAACTAAACAGACTGTGCATGGTGAAAGTACTAACATGGAAACGGAAAATATTATAAGAAATCCACCCCCTCCAATTAAAAAAAAGCAGCAAAACCGCGCAGAGTGCTTACTCATTTTGCAATTTCTGCAAAATATTACTGCAAAAGTAAGCTCATATGTACCTTAATATTAAACACTGCCCCAGGAAACATCCAAATATATTACATTAATTTTTTATGGAAAGCATAACTTTAATTTGGGATAAATGTTATAAATTATTAGCATCCATAAAGGTTGTCTGTTTTAGCATTTTTATGAGTGTTTTTTGTTTTGACCACTAGTATCTTGAGTAAAAAACCGAAAAGCGACGTTTAAAAACACAAATAAATGAAGTTAAAATTGGCAAACATGTTTCTAAAGCATAAAGCTTCCTTCTTCAGTGCCAAGCAAGAAATGGAAAGAAACAAAGTGCCGGGAGAGTTTAAATAGCAAAGGAGCAAAAGCTACGCCAATCAGGTGTCAGCGTGTGCCGAGCCCTGTTTTGGCGTTGCGTTGTCAGAAAATTTAAAAGCATGAAGTAAAATTGGCGAGATGTGTGGAACTGCAAAGGATTCGTTACAAATATTACTTAAATTTTTATGAACATGAAAGGCTTCTAAGAAATCCAACTCGCCAACAGTTGAAGGTCTGCAAATAATTTTAGCTTCGGAGAAAACAAATCTGTGGCCCATTTCCCAACAGTGTTTCGCGACTGAGGATTTTGAGAGTTCTTTCTTTTTAACATAATTTTCATGTTCCTTTAAAGTAAATTTTAGCGCCCTTCGGGTCTGTCCGACGTAACCAATTTGACATTCACATTTTATGTAATAAATGCCCTACTGATCAAATGGTTGGATGGGGTCTTTTAATTCGGAAAAAGTTAGTTTATTGATGGGTCTGTAAATGACATGAAAATCGAACTTGCTGAGTATTCTGGAAATGCGAGGAGAGATTTTTGAATAAAATGGTAAGACAACGAAATTGGTAGAAGGAACACAGGGTTTTTTGTGGGATGCACTGCGGTTCGAAAGTTTATTGTAAGCATTGTCAATGATTTGATAAGAATAACCTCTGTCAACGGCCACACTACTTAAGAAATTAAGTTCATCATTGAGAAGGGACTTGTCAGAACATATATTAATAGCGCGGTTAACAAACGTGTAAAAAGCAGACATTTTTTGTTTTATGGGATGACAGGAGCGAGAATGTGGAGGAAGACAAACAGCAAATGGTTTTCGGTAAACGGTAGTGGAAAATTGGTTATTGTTTTTTGAAATGAGTACGTCCAAAAAGGGCAAAGAATTATTACTTTCAATTTCGGCAGTAAACTGGATATTGGGATCAATGGAGTTCATTAAATCAATAACCACAGGAACTATTTCCGCTGTGCCGTCCAAAAGGGTAAAGGTATCGTCGACGTATCTGAGCCAAAGTGGAAAATCAAATAATTGAAAGAGTTTTTGTTGGAAATAATCCATATACAATTCACTTAAGACAGGACTTAAAGGGTTACCCATAGCAAGCCCTTCGATAGAATGTACCCCCAAAGACAAAGGTAGTATGTTTAAGGCAAGTTTCTGTCAAACCCACAAGTTTAATAATTTCGCGGTCAGTGTGGTGAAATTCACGGAGTCTGTTTTTCAGGTATTGCAAAGCTCCAATAACAGGTACGTTGGTGAAAAGAGATTTGACATCAAAAAAAACCATAAGTAAATTGTTGGGTTTGAACTTACGAAGGATGTTGACAAATTCTATTGAATTTTTGACAGAATGAGTGTTGGAGTTAAGTAATGGAGTAAACTTGGAAGTGAGAAACTTGGCCAACCCATAAGAAGCGGTGCCAATGTTAGAAACGATAGGTCTCAAGGGAACTCCAATCTTATGGACTTAAGGTAAGGCGTAAAATCTGGCACAGCGTAAAACTGAAGGAATTAAATTAGTGCGGTTGGAAAATAGTTGGCTTGTCTTGATAGCATTACGAACAGTTTTTAACTCAGTTGATGAAGGATCTTGTTTTAATTGAGTGTATGGGCCATCTTGAAACTGGTCATTGACCCCGGAAATGTACTTGTTTTTATCCATAATTACAATCTGCCCCCCTTTGTCAGCTTTGGTTATAATCAAATTATTGTTGGAAGAAATCTCGCGCAAACTTCTTTTTTCCCGTGGGGAAAGGTTACTACTACCTTGAGAATTTGAATTAAACGAAACATTGTTGATTATAAGATGCCTTATGGACTCCTTTTGTGTGGGGTGTTAATTTACTGTTTTTGAAGGAACTCTCAATAGGAGCCAAAATACATAGGTTATTCTTATCAAATATCATCATTATCGTTTATTTATATCATTATCGTTGACAGAGGTTATTCTTATCAAATCATTGACAATGCTTACAATAAACTTTCGAACCGCAGTGCATCCCACAAAAAACCCAGTGTTCCTTCTACCAATTCGTTGTCTTACCATTTTATTCAAAAATATCTCCTCGCATTTCCAGAATACTCAGCAAGTTCGATTTTCATGTCATTTACAGACCCATCAATAAACTAACTTTTTCCAAATTAAAAGACCCCATCCAACCATTTGATCAGTGGGGCATTTATCACATAAAATGTGAATGTCAAATTGGTTACGTCGGACAGACCCGAAGGGCGGTAAAATTTAGGTTAAAGGAACATGAAAATTATGTTAAAAAGAAAGAACTCTCAAAATCCTCAATCGCGAAACACTATTGGGAAATGGGCCATAGATTTGTTTTCTCCGAAGCTAAAATTATTTGCAGACCTTCAACTGTTGGCGAGTTGGATTTCTTAGAAGCCTTTCATGTTCATAAAAATTTAAGTAATATTTGTAACGAATCCTTTGCAGTTCCACACATCTCGCCAATTTTACTTCATGCTTTTAAATTTTCTGACAACGCAACGCCAAATCAGGGCTCGGCACACGCTGACACCTGATTGGCGTAGCTTTTGCTCCTTTGCTATTTAAACTCTCCCGGCACTTTGTTTCTTTCCATTCTTGCTTGGCACTGAAGAAGGAAGCTTTATGCTTTTGAAACATGTTTGCCAATTTTAACTTCATCTATTTGTGTTTTTAAACGTCGCTTTTCGGTTTTTTACTCATTTGAACATAAAGTGAACTGCTTTTAACCAGATGTTCTAAACCTTTTGTAGCCCATGGGCCTTTTTTGTATTGTTAGCTCCACAAAAACTAGTTTTATTAAAATGCGGTGTATTAGGCAAACCTAAACCCTTCTATTGTTAAAGTGTAATTACATATAGATGATTTACATTAAAAACATGAAATATTTTGTTGGATATTACTAAGTTTTTATCAGCTGCTTAAAAACTATGAGGAAATAATTATAGTGGAAACGTTAAGCTTTGACTTTTTTTCAAAGTTTATCAATGATATGCGTTAGCTTGGTTAATTATCATCAACATGAACTTGCTTCTATATACGCTTTTCATGTAAGTTGAACACGAAAATTGGTTTTCGCGGTAGTAAGTTGTCGCAAATCCCAGACAGTACGCCACAGTAATGTTTGCTAGTTCTTTTTGTTATTTTCCAATATCGATCCAGAAGTCAATTAACCAAGTATCGCAATGCTTTTGCTTTAATGTCACAGGGGTGGCCAACCCGCGGCACGCGTGCCACAATGTGGCATGGCAGAGCAGTAACAGTGGCAAGACTTTTTGAAAGAATTCCAAAATTGAAGGAAAAATGTCGATCTCAAAAATATTGATAAAAACTAAAACCCTTGAACTGATAAATATAATGATATTATGACGATTAATTGTCAGGAGGCTTGGCTTACAAATTGTCTTAACTACAATATTGCAAAGTACTTAGGGTTAGCTTAGGACATCCAACGAAAGCTATGACGCTACAGATAATGCTTTGTAAAGCATACTTGTGCTTGACACGAATGAAACTTTCGATGCAGCAGAATGGATTCTTGATCTGCAATAGTTTCAGCTACGGGTGATGAAGTTTTTAAAAAAAGTTAACTCTGCAAGTAAAATTAAGAAACCAGATTGGACAAAATTCAATATGGTTGCACAAATGAAGATCCTTAAATTGTTTTTGCTACATTACTTGAAAATAATTTGGAAAAAAACTTCAAAAGTATCATCGAATTATTTATCACAAACTCCTTGCCAAAGAATGAGACTTTTTCTCTGCTGGTGATCCTGTAGAGTTTACTGTATTAACAAACTACGAATTACAGGTCTAAATGTTTTGTGAACTTTTCCCAGGAGAAAAAGGAGAGCATGGCAGGTTACTCCTTCATTGTGCAATCATCAAATGTGCAATAGCTGTCCAAAGGAAAAATAGTCATAAGATTTTAGAATTTGAGAGAGTGTGTTTTTTAAAATGTCTAGAAGGAAAGCAATGAGGACTTTCTACTTAGGAATGAAGAATAGCAAATGAATTTAGCTATGTTATCTCTTATTATCCAGCGTTTAAGTAATTTAAATTTAAGATAGTACAAAAAAAAGTTTCCTAAATCAGTATAGACCATCTACATTCTTTTATGATGAAACCTCAGTTTTTTTTTCTCTCTACTTTGGAGAAAAAAGAAGAAAACATTAAATTTAATACTGAAAGTATCAACCCAAATTTAATAATTTTCCAGTGATGTATGGAGAAAATTTTACATCTATTTTAAGTATTCATTCAGTGTTAGGTTTGATGATTTTCAGAATCATAAAAAAAAAATGATAATGTTTTCAAATTCTTTGTCTATTTCTCTGCAAGACACTACTTGTTACCCTTCTGAAATCCAAATCAGAATTACTGACCTTTTGCATTGGTAATCAAATATAAGAGCTTACTTCAACAGAAAGTCATCCACGTTATATAGAAATTTGTACCAACGATTTTTTTTCACATTTGCACACATTAGCCGTTTGATGCTGTTGTAGATTTGGTTCAAAATACGCTTCTAAACAAATATTATTTGTTATGAATGCTGAAAAATCTAAATACCGTTGAATATTAAATGATAGCACTTAAAACACTTAAGCTTCTTAGGATTCTCAAGAACTAATCCCAAAATTAAAGACTTGGTAAAAAAGATAGACTCATAAACCACATTAAGTACAGAAGTACCACATTAAGTTTGTTTCTTTTTTAATCATAAGCCAACTGACAGAACTTATAAAAGTGTTTATTAACGTCAACTCTTAAGTTCGGACTTGTTTTATCTTTACTATCATTTAGATTTCAATTGCTCAGATTTACGAGAAAAAATGTTTCATTTGAGTAAGAATTACATAGTCAGCCAACCTAAAATCTATTTTTAACTTTTTCAAAATTTTCAGTTTGTTGGACAAATTCAATGTGGCACGCTGAGCTTTTTCTCTCCAGATAGTGGCACTCTCCCTGAAAAGGTTGGCCACCCCTGAAGTAAGATCACAAAGTATTACGCAATCATCTGTAACAATTAAATTCAAGCAAAATTAATATCATTTTGTATATTTTTTATAGGTAACGACGTATCCCTAACAGGTATCGTCAGTGTTTTTCTTTATTTTATAAATACTCCCTTTATATTACTTTAATCACGAAAGAATATAAAATATACATGACATAAACACTGAAAAATAGTGCAATATGAAAAACATCATATAGCTTTCTCGCTTCTCCCTTATTGGTCAAAAAAAAAAAAAAAAAAAAATGTATAACTCATTATCTAGGTATTTCATTTTACAGATTTTTTTTTTAGCCTTCAATATTCAAATAATTTTTTTAAAAAAATCTGGTATGGACCCCACACTACTTCCTTTTACGTGTAAATTTCTTAGTAGTTGCCTTAAGTGTTGAAAAAAGTGCTTGGAGTGAGCAAGGTAACAATTCAAATATTTACACCCCTAATTTGCCACGAAACAGTGCAGAAAAATGTTTTACAATGGTTAATTTTCTAAATATTGCCGATTTTAGCATCATTCAGTGAATTTTTCGAAAAATATCGCCAAGTTGAACCCAAGTTCAAAAAATAATTTTTTTGGCCAAATTTGTCGCCAACTTGGTGATATGTCGCCAACACTTGGCGACCAAAAGCTTGGCGACATATCGCCAAGTGGTCGCGCCAATTCATATCACTTGAGTCTGCATTGAAATTAACACTGATTTACCACCAAAAAGGGGGGGGGGGTAAACACCCCCTTGGGAACATTCGAATGCAACCACAAGGAAAGGTGCACAACAAGACCATCCTCAGAGCCTACATACCAAACTAGAAGCTTCTACGGCACATAGTTTTTGAGTTATGCGACATACATACGCACGTACATACATACGCACATACATACATACATACGCACATACATGCATACATACGCACATACAGACGTCACGAGAAAACTCGTCGTAATTCACTCGGCGGTGGTTGAAAAGGATTTTTCGGCTGTTCATATGTTGGTAGGTACATATGCACGTGGTGACAGGTCGAAAAAACTACTGAACATTTATTCGGGGGTGAGCAAAATCAAAATTTAGACCCAAATTTGAGTGATTTTTTTTTTTTTTTTTTGCGATCACAATACTTTCTTTACTACGTAAAAAGAAGTAAAAAGCAATAGGATTAATCTTCAAAATTTCAACGACTTTTCAAAAATTTCCAGCTAAATAAAAATTTTTAATAAATGCAAATCTCCTTTTTCAGTGAGTCTATAATGAATTAACTTTGAACGATAATTCTTAATCAGCTTTTTCAGAAAATTCTTCTGATTATCAAATAAAATATCATAGTTTACAGTTCTACTTATTTCTTACTAGCAGTTGCGCCCCCCGTCACAGCATTTTCTTCATCACAGTTTTGATGCACCAGCTCATCTGTGATTTTCTCCCACCACTATTTTGACGAACTCGACATGGAGAAGGGCGGAGACAGTAATTTTTATTGTTACGCACACACATGTTATTGAGCAAACATATAAAGTTTTGAAATCAAATTTAAAATATGATCTATAACGCTGCTCTTTGTTTCCGAACTGAAAGTGTGTATTGTAGCATGACATGTGGCAAAGGAAGGTAACTAGGGTAAATAATTCCCTTTAATTAACTCTATTTGAATTTGTTAAAAAATGTATATACTAACTGAATAGCATCAGTATTGAGCTAATTAAATCCTAAATATATTTCTTTTTAAAATTTAGCTTTATACAAGCTGATACTTTTACCAAATTCTAATATTCTGCCCATAAACTAGTTATTGGCATGGGAAACTCCACAGTACTTTTCAACGACATTCTTTAAGGTTCACTGATTCGTCAAACGAATGGTGTTTTGTATACTGAATGAAAATGTAATGTTGAACAAAAGGCTTAAATATTGTTTAAACAATGACATTTTAGCTCCAGATATCACAGCAAACGCTTAAATTTCTAAATCATCATTGATGCATTTTCTGTAATATTCAATAGCAGCGTTTATATTGTCACTGTAGCATGTAACATCTTAAAGGCTTTTCAATGAGCTTCCACTACTTAATTTTAATGATTAGTGAAAATATTTTGTACAAAATATAAAAGTTCTCCTTTGTTAAGACTTCCTTTATATTTCCTCAATTCTTTCTTTAGGATTCTTGTGTTGAATACATACTCAGCAGAGTACTCATTTTGAAGCAAATACACCAACTGCTCGGTCATAGCATCCTGAGATTGCAGCTTCGTCCTTATTCTGGACTCCTCAGTCAGGAATAGCCAATGACCGAGCTGGAGGCAAAGATCCTCTTATTGTAGCTAAGATTGCCAACAAACTGGTAGATAAAATGAATTTATCTTACCTCTTTTTTTCAAGTTGAGTTGTACCATGGTTTGTGGACGCTCGCTGGTCAGATAAATTCATTTTATCTACCAGCTTGTTGGCAATCTTAGCTACAATAAGAGGATCTTTGCTTCCAGCTCGGTCATTGGCTATTCCTGACTGAGGAGTCCAGAATAAGGACGAAACTGCAGTCTTCGGATGCTATGACCGAGCTGTGGGTGTTCTGCCTTAGCCCTGGCTTATGGGAGGTAACTCATTGCAGAGTACTCATTTCGCTTCCCCCATTTCAGAAAAATAATAATTCTTCTTAAATTAAAAAAAAATTCTTTTGACAGAAAGTTTTTAAAATGACTTTCTTTAAACAAACAGAAGGTTGCTACCAATGTTTACAAGAGCTGTTTTGCAACCTAAATATTTTTTATAAATTTATTTATTTATTTGCACGTGCTAAGCCTTTTCTACAGCCATGCACAGGTGGAGCTACAAGGAAAAAAATAAAGTTTTGTCAAACTGTTTTAAGATTTACTAACTACAGTTTGCTGAATAAAATGAAAAGAGCACGAAAACGGCTGTGAGATAGACGCTTAGTAAACGTTTTGTTGTCAATGAGACAATGATGTGCCCGACATCAGGCACTTATACAGAGGAAGGAGTGAGGGTGAGAATCCAAATGGTCATGAACCCCCTTAAGTGACCAAATTTTGTCTAAAGCTGCATGAGAGTTTGAAATATTTAGTCCAGCGACCCCCTATTTGAGCCCTAAAATTGCATAAATGCTACATCACTTACTCGCTATTAACTTGAGCAAACATGTTCCTAAAAAAAATTGAATTTTGCAAAAGTAAGTACGATCAATTGCAGATGTAGCAATGGCAAAATTATTAAACCATTTGTGGTATTTGGGGGATAAACTAATTGTATATGTGCATTTGGATGAGTGAACTTACTAGAATAAGACTCACAAAAAGTGCTTATGAGTGAGGAAGCCTGGCGATGACGTCATTAAAAGAATTCTTAAAAAAATAAAATATTTGTTTTCTTTCTTAGTAGCATTGTTTCTCTTCGTAGTTTTCACTGCAACTCAACAAAACTACTTGTGAGATTACAAAAGATTTTTTCGTACTTAATCCTGTTTCTTGTCAAAATAAAAAACAGTTCCTAAAATTAAAAATTACTGTAAAATCGAGAAAAAAAATCGTTGAATAATTGAATCGGCAGTTTGAAGAAGGGAACGAAGACCAAAATTTCTAAATTGGTTTTTTTCGTGATTGTATATCTCCTACTGTGGATACACATAATAGTGAGAAGAAAAGAACAAAAATCAACCTCCAACATTGATTGACGCAGCATTTAAATCTGTGAGTTGGTGGAAGAAAGGAACAAGTCAGGTCTTTGTTCCCTTCTTCCAACTAATTACTCAAACCTAAGGCTAGGGAGCAGCACTGTTGCCGTGAATCTTTATCATTTGGTTGGATAACAAATTCTATCATAACCTACCTATTTTGTTTTGATAAAAAATTCAGTTTTGAAATTTCTTAGTGAAAGTTCGCAAATATGTCATCCATATTTAATAAACATATTTTTTGATTATTTTGTTGTCCTAATCAATTTTTTTAAATATTGTTACAATAATCTTTCATTAAACAAGGACTTTTTCAAACAAACATCATACCTGTAAGCTGTTTTATTTGAAAATCCCTGTACCATCGCATTAGTTTGAAGAAGGGAACAAATCCAACGACTTTGATGACCCGTAATTCCTTACATACAATAGATAAACTCAAAGTGCCAATTACTTTAAAGGCAGATAATGCTACAAATGAATCAGAAAAAAATAAAAAAAATAATTCAGCATTTTAGAAGGTTTTTTTCGATTTCCCGAAAAACTACTTTTTGGATTTGTTCCCTTCTTCAAACTGCCGATTCAATTCCCCTAAAAGATGAGTCCACTAAATTGAAGAATTTAACTGCTAGTTTGCCTAGTTGAATTAAAAAACCAACTAATTTACCGACAGTGCAAAACTACCGGAAAAAATATTCAAACAGCTAAGGTGCAGTTTCTAAGATCTTATTCTATTTTTGTTCAGTATAAAACATTTAGTTGATATATAGTACGTACTTAACTTAACTTTAGTCTTATCTCAATGCAAAAGCATTTTTTAAGCATGAGATAAAAGATACATTGCGCAAAAAGTAAAAACTCGAAGATTCGTGAAAAAAATCCTCAGAAGCGTTAAATCCAGCTTTTTTGAGGCACGTGTTATAATTGGACGAGTGAGCGTATGCTATTCTATGTAATGATACTGATTATACAATTATTGTTATCACTCTAAATCTGCCATATTCGCACATGTGGTTTTCATGTAATAATACGATTAAATTAATTTCATTCACGAAAAATTTTGAAGTAGATCTCTCTTGTTGGCGATCTGACATCATTTTTCAAACACGGTGTGTGATGCATTTGTGCCAAATATGGCTCAGTGCGTCTTTCCATTAACGAGACGGCAGTTTTCGCAATGCCTGATCGGTCGAGTGTGTTGCCATGGAAACATGGAAGCGCACGTGCTCTTCGGTACCATAAAATATCCTACCGAAGCTAGACGGTAGCTGTTATTTAAAAGGATAGTTTGTTTAAAGAACTGAAATGAAAAGAAAAATGCAGCAGAACTAGCCAAGATAACTTTTTAAAAATTGAACTGAAAGCAAAGAAAATATTACAGTGCTCCTCTGGTTAGTTGGCCTCCAACATAGGGGGTTAGTCAGAGTCAAACATATTAAAACATTTGATGATATGCAAAATTAATCGGCATAGATCAATATTAAACTAAATGACTATAAATTATGGAATGGTAAACTTAGAATAATGAATAAACTGTTGAATAGATGGATTATTCGCTCTGTCTGTACTTTTCATAGGAAAGAAGGCTTACGCAGTAAGTATGTATAAATAGTTAAAATTAGCATAAGTTAATTTACAAGAATAGTAGTATTAATTCTCCAAAAGGATTCAGCTATAGTTGTGGCACCGTTTTTTGACATAACAAATAGAGGGTAGAGTTTGCTTCAAAGATAAAAACTACTAACTGCTTGATATAAACGATTTGTATCCTAAACTTTATAAAAGATAAAAATTCCTCCTCAAGTAGAAACTTTTAATGTATTAATGAATAAATAAGTAAATTTGTGCTGAAAAGTCAAAATATAAAACTGCAAAAATTGAAAGAAAAAAAAAGAACAAAAAGCAAAATTAAAAAAAATGTGGATGTTTGTTTTGGGTTGCAAGGAAACTCTTTTTTCAATGCAAAGTACAAATGATTATGTGGATGAAAAGGCATCTGATAAAAGTTCGGTGTTACAAGGAACCTTCCATTCAATGCAAAAAAGTCCATGGCAGAAAGAAATCCCACAAATGGTCGGATGTGTCACTCCAAAACAAGTGATTATAATTTCCTGCAAATTTTGTGCTTTTTAACTTCTAAGTTTATATATTTATCGGAAGTACAAGCAGCGAAGTTCACTTTTTATGTCATTCACCTTTTTATGCAAAGATTGCCGTCTCCGGCGGCTGCTTAGATAAATTTGGAAGTATTGGCAGCCATATAAAAATTATTTTAATCAATATTTATATCTGTGTTGTATATCTATCACACTTAAGTTTAAAAAAATGAAGTCTAAGTTAAAAATAAACTATATGTATAAATATGAAGCCAACATTTGGATAATACTTCATGCATAAATGTTTGTTTTTATAAAAGCAATTATAATTTTAATTGTAACTTATGTTAAAATCAAAATTCCAATTGTAGTTAGTAGGGATGCACCAATTAATCGGCAGTACCGATTAATCGGCCATAATCGGCCACTTTGCCGATTATTAATAATCGGCAAAATTGGGCCGATTAATCGGCCAAAAATATTTTTCAAATACTATTCTTTAAAGTATACCAACTATGATGAATACTTTTATTAACAGTAATAATTATCCTCACAGCTGATATAAAATTTTTTAAAACTAATTCTCCTACTTTGAATAAATATACATAGACAATGTTGCAATTTCTCATGTGGCGATAGTTTTTTCCTTAGCACAGTGCTTTTAGATAACCGCTAATTTTCAAAGAATAAAAGTAGTGAATTAAATTGCTGCTAATTATTAAAAATATGAATTAAAAGTACTCCTAATTTAGAGTGCTCGCCTCAGACTTCCCCCTCCCCTTTGTTTTGAATTTTTATGTGATGTATTATTTTATGTTACATTTTATGCTACATAACAAACAATGTGTCAATAATATTATTGAAAGTAATATGAAAATTTGTTCTAAGAAATTACATAAAATATTGAAATTATTTTGTGAAAACTAGGAAAATGGAAAAAAAATCTCTCAGAAAAATATTACTTACTATTTTTAAACTTGGAATTGTATAAGAGAGAAAAAACAGTGATGGTAAAATTGGTAGTAGAAAAACAATCGTCCTTATCATTAATCGGCTCAGCCGATTAATCGGTAATCGGTAATCGGCCAATTTGCTTATCGGTGCATCCCTAGTAGTTAGTTTAATTTCCAATAAAGCTTATCTTTCTACTTACGAAAAAATACTTACTTTACGAAAAAAGTTTTGAGCGAAAATAGTACCGACTCTAAAACGTCTTCTTTATCCGAAATTTTGGTTTATTTTAACTCACAGTTTACAAACGCCGGACTCAGATGGATTAGAATCAAATAATTTTAAATGTTACCAGAACATAGAATATTTGTCCATCAATAATATAACACTAACCTCCCGGTGCGAAAATTGTCCTTCATTAGAAAAGCTTTATTTTTTCTAATAACCAGATTGTCATTAAAGGATTCAAATGGCTTTAAAATTTAGGGTTCTCTTCACTATGAAAAATCGTTTAAAGTGAATGGCCGATATCTTAGTTACGACAAAAGCAAATGCGTCCCGAATTTCTGCCGTAAGAAATTCAATATCCGAAACACCTGATGCCGTTAGCTTTGAGGATGTTACTTCTTGGAGTCGATTTATCGACTTCAGACACAAAGAACGCTCTACTTGATTCTGTTTACTGTACCCATCTATAGATATTCATAATTTCCCTATCAAAGTTCTTTAGAAAACCTCAGTCCGTTTCTTTATTACCCCCCACCCCTTTTATTTTTGCAATTGTATGCAAAGTGTGCACATTTTAATGCGAACCATACGAAATGCGTGGGTTGACATACACAATTTTCTCAATAAATGTTTAAAGTCACCACACACATAATGTTTAAAACTTACTAGAAAACAACACAAACAATGTAATGATGAATTTTTTTAAGCAGCAATCAAAATAGCATATGGGAGACTTTTTTTGAGCAAAAACTATTTACCCTCGTCCCCCCGTTATCGAGGCATGAAGTGTTAAATCTGCCGAAATTTTCAGAAAAGAGCCAAATTTAAAGTCTTGACGAGAAATTGAAAGTGCCACGCGATTTCACCGTCTGAATATGGTAGGACATGAATCTTAGTCTGTGAGACGAAGGCACAAAAGATGCTTAGAAACATGGTTTCGTTTGCCAACTTCGGGGACTACAAAATGTGATATTTTTCTGAATTCTTAAGAGTCCACAGATGGAAAAAACACAATGTTCCCAAAAAAATACTATATCATTAATTTTTTACAGACCATTAAAAATATATGACAAAATAGGCGAAAATGAAATTCTAGAGGCGAATAATTACGTTAAATATCATAAAAATGTGTCTGTCTATCTATATATTTAGATGTGCAGAAAGATGGACAGATAGATACTGTTTGATATTCTTTTCGGCGACCTTCCTCGAATTTGAGCATGCGTCAGATATCAATTGATTTTATGAAACTAGGGGTGATTGTGATGAGAGAGATAAGGAATGGGAAGGGATTTTTTTTGTTTTGTTTTGTTTTTCGTTGGATTCGTTTATTTAAGGTGTTATCAATCCTCTTGATGTTTTTTTTTTTTTTTAATTTCTCTTCCTTATCAGGTCTATGAAAATTAAATGATATCGAACAAAGTAGAATTGCTGCCATCGTGCATTTTCGTAATCAAGCTGCCTGCATTTTTAAAATAGAACCGTTCAACGGTGCTAGGCGCGGGTTTTGAGGTCGGATAGTAGATAGATATTTATTAAAAAAAAGTGTTAACAAAATAAGTAAACAATTTTTCAATTTAAATATAAATTTGAAAAAAGAAAATAAATACCTTTGTGTAATGAAAAAAAGCATATGAAAAAAACACATTAAACGCAAATGAGCAGGAAAACGGCATACACGTGTTTCGGCGTTACAAGGAACACCCTTTTCAAAGCTAAAAATGTGAGTTTATGGATGAAATTCTTCGGCAAATTTATTAAATATTAATTCTAACTGAATTATCATGCTCAGAAAAGTCATTTATGCACATCTGCTTACACAAGAGCTTCATTTAATGAATATTTGTGCACCTTCATGTACATTTTTTGAAGAAGGAGTTTTCTGGTATGCATTGAAGATGTGTTTGCAAATTATCTAGTGCAGTAGAAATAGTGTTTCACTATTTCAATGATGTCAGTATTTATAATATGTACTCAATGAATTACTTACCCTTGATTCCTTTTTTGGATTTCTGCAGGTTAAAAATCTTTCTCCTGAACTCCCCCCCTTTTCTTTGTTTTTCCAGCATATTACATACAAGATAAAGAAAGATGCCCCTATAACATGGTTTAACTTTCTGCAGAGCTCATTGGAGCTGAGTTCCTGCACTTCGTTTCAATTGTAGCTGAATTTTTATATTTTAGTCGAAATTCAGGCTTTTTACGTTCAAAAATAGGTTCTGAAGACTATAGGGCTCCTGCCTTTATTTTTTTTAGCCCCACCCTCGATTCTTGTCAATCCTCTTTGTTTTTTTAATTTCGATTACTTGCTTGCTCTATAACCTGGTCTTTCGTTATGCTACAAAATACATTCATAGTTTATATATCAGTCACAAATTTACAAACATTTATTCACTGTGAGCATACGCATGTATTACACGTAAATTTCGTATTTCATGTAAATAAATGGGTAAATACCGAGCGTAGTTGATATGATAAGTAAAGACTCAATGCGGTATTTTTAAAACCAACAGTAAGGTGTATTATAATATTAATTAGAAATAAAACTGCATGCCAAGTTATAAAACAGTCATACAAAATTAACTTTTAAAATATCGTCTGTTAAAAAAATGCAGCAATGATAAGAAACAGAGAGGTTTAACATGAAAACAAGAAACTGAAACTTACTTTTTAATTTTTAGTATATCGTCTGCTAATGTTTAATTTTATAATATTTGCTTCACATGGCATCAGTTAGAGTTGTTTATGTTCTAAAGATTTTGTACGTCGGTTATTGCGATTCAGTTGTCAATAAATGTTTTTTGTGCAGTAAAGTGATTTTCAAATCTTGTACTTGACTGATCTAATGCTGGATGTAGTGCAATTAACGAAACAACGAGATTAAGAGCAAGCGGAAATGCGGATTGATACATTTTTCGATTTTCTTCGTTATTAAATCACAAAAGATATGAAGTAAGTATATTATAACTTATTAATATATTTTGCAACATAAAATCGTATGGAAATGAAAAATTAAGGTAGAAAGACTGTTTATTGAAATTTTAAATTACAAATATTTTGTGTAAAAGTGCCACCTAGAGGCAATTTTTGTTGTGAAAGAGCCAACAGGCTAAGGAATATAGTCCCCATTTCAGTTATTAATTAAAACTTAATGAGACAAGCTCTTCTTGGGAACATTGGATTTTTCGATTGAGTACATCACTATTAATAGATTTCAAGCAAGTTCCCGTAGTCCCAGAGATTGGTAAACGAACTTGAACGATATCGGTGCTTGGCCCACAGATTATCTGCATATTTACGCGATTTAGTATACATATATGAGATACATGTTTGTTTGCTTCTGAAATAATTTGAGGCTGTGAGAAGGAAAGGGAGGTAAGTGGACTGCAAATTTTGAGTAAAAAGCTGGCAAAATTAGATAATGAGCCCTCGGTGGTCTTTGAACGATTTCTTTCATCTAAATGAGTTGTTTAGAATCAAAACTCGTTAACTTTGTTTCATGAAATAAGAAAAAAGATTTATTTAAAAAAACATAAATTTAAAAGTTCTTTTACCAATGGCTTAAAGCTAGTAGATCAAAAACCACTACGACAAAACCTGAATATAAAGTAAGGGTTTTAATTCGAGACTTCTTTAGATCAATAGTTCCGCTTTCGGAACTATGAATTTCGAAAAATGGACTTAACGGACTTTGATTCTAGCGACTCCACTTGTACTGTACACTGCAAAAAATAAACCGTTGTTTTTACATTATAATACTGGCAGCAGAGGTTCCAGTTTAAAACTGAAATGTACAGTAATAAAGTGTAAAACTAACAATTTTACAGCTTGTTACTGTAAAGTAGCAATTTTACACTTTATTACCACAGTTTTACAGATTATTACCGCAAAATCAGCTGTATTATACTTTAAAAACAACAGTATAATACTGGCAGCAGAGGTTCCAGTTTAAAACTAAAATGCATAGTAATAAACTGTAAAATTAGCAATTTTACAGTTCATTACTGTAAAGCAGCAATTTTGCAGTTCATTACTGTAAAGCAGCAATTTTACAGTTTATTAGCGTAAAATTAGCAAATTTTAGTTTATTACTGTAAAATTAGCAATTTTTACAGTTTGTTACTATAAAATTAGCTGTATAATTCTGTAAAAACAACATCAAGTTTTTGCAATGTATAGTAGCACTTACCAGAGCTGATTGTATACCATCTCTTGCTCCAAAATAGATGAAAGTTTCTTCTAACACTTGTACTCGATATCTCGAAATTATTAATTTTCGCGCTACACCCCTTTGCTTTTAGGCTCTTCATTTATTTATGTACTTCGATTTAGATGCTTAATCACTAACACACACCGTTCAGGTGTAGCGAAAAGGTCTTTTCTGATTTTCTAGAATACAGCAAGGGAAACATTTTTTACGCCATTTGATAGATTTCTGTGTTTACTTCTTTTTTTATTTATTTACAGTGTTTTCAGTCGATGTATACAGTTTTTTCTGTAAAATTTCGATTCAAAAAAGCTACTGGAAACCAGCTTCACAGTTAGATAGATGAGGTTGAGTGAAAATGCTGTACTAAAAAGTTACTTTGAATTGAGCAACCAATACTTGCAATATTTTTTATTGAAAATTAGAGTTATATAATTAATTTGAAAAAAAAAATATTTACTACAAATTTACTTATTTTTGATTTCTGTGGGCAAAAACTGAACAAATTGAAGGGCTTGGAGGATGAAGGGGCTATGTTACATTTAAAAAAATGAACACTCTGGACAATAGTAAGCAATGGATACAGGTAAGCAAATAAAACTTGGTACATCAAAAAGTAGATGTCATTAGACCAATTTCATACGCACACTAACGACAAAAAAAGAAAATAAAAAAGCTGCAACAACTGCAACTATTAAACTTTGAACTTTAATGACTCTCAAATTTTGTCATGTCGCATGACCCCTTCATTTCCCAAGCCCTTCAATTGTCATTATGAGGGCAGTGGACGCAACTTCAACTTTTACACAGTTTATTTCAAAAACCTGTCAAGGGGGCAAGCTCTAAAAGTTCAAAAAAGCATTTTTGTCTTTATTTAAACATGCTTTGATAAGGATCACAATATTTTAAACTGAAATTTGTACATATTTAGATATAGTATTTCTATCAGTAAAACGTGTTGTAACCGCGATTGAATAAATCAATGCGATAATATAACTGTTTTCTTAAAATTAGAAATTTTGTTGTTTGACCGGTTTTGGAAATAGACGGTTCAGTTAAGGAACCAAATCGATTTTTTTTAATCTAAAGCTTACGTGACTGTTAATGAAATATCTAAACGAGTTATTTTAAATGTAAAGATGGTAATTTATCAAACAAACATATTCTAACCAATATGCTTCTTTTATTTTCAATACAAATACAAATGAAATTATTCTTATACTTAAAGGTCATACTCATTTAATGAGGCCTAGTTTCTATTTTATACGAGATCTTAAAAGAGCAGGACATTTTCTTCGCTTTAGAAAGAAAACGGAAAGCGTTCAAGGAAAGTTTGCCTCCGGGAAATCCCAGCAAGAGATCTTTTGCTGTAATGGACTTTAAAAATAGTTTTAAGAACTGCACTTTAGGAAACCGTTATACTCAAAAAGTCTTCTCTTCCAGGTTTATTCAGGCGGCTTCGGAATAATTGATATTGGAAATCAATGCTAACAGCTTTGCTTGCCAATTAGAATAAAAGGAACCGGTGGAGGAGCTTAAGATTGTCTCAAATTCATTTCATTTCTTCGCATGAAACTTTTAGATTAATGCTACTACATCCTTTAAAGTGTGGTATTCAAAATTTCCTGTTTAAGTTTTACATTAAAGGTAATTGCTGGTCGATCAAGTATGCTGAATTCAATTTTAAAATGAAATGCAGTGAATTATTATTGATTTTATTAGAGTCGATTTATAAAGTATACATATTGATATTAACTATAAAAATGATAAATTATATGCAAATACTTGCTTCAAATCAGCTGCCTCTATTTCAGTAATGGTTCGTTGGATTTCTGCTTTCAGTTCAGAAACTGTTAGTGATAGTTTGTTAGCATAGATCTTGGAATTAACAAAATTGTAGAGAGAAACCCACATGTAATCGGGTCGCAATATCTGGGTGCCCAATGAACATTAGAATTTCTCGAGTGAATATGACCAGATAAACCTTGTCTTAATAAACTAATAGTTTTTCTTGGTGTTTTGCATGATACACGTACTTCGGTACTACCCTGTCACATATATTTTTTGAGTTTCATATCATTCCGATGAGAAATTAACAGCATTGTTTTTTGTTTGTTTAAAACGGAGCTGCGTATTGGCTACTAACAATTTGTAGACCGATTGCATTTCCCGAAACTGGCAATCATTCTTTCATGTGGCACCACTATCGGCGAAGGCCATTGCCACGAGAAATTTTACACCCAGTGTCTCATTAGATGGAAGCACCTGGGCTCTATTCGATGCGAAACTGCAATTGGAATTAAATTTTGCCAAGAGATACTCCATGCCAACGAGTACTTGCTGGATCTTTTACATGCTGCATAATCATACGAAATGGACGCTGTCGATTTTCTGCATCTTGAAAATCCTACGACTGGAGCCATATTTAATCTTGCGCCTTTCAGCGTGAGAGGGTCTCACCCACTACACCACTCTGCTGGGAATTTACAACATTATCAAATTAAATAAAGAAAAATGACAATCATGGTCTTGTAAGTGCACGATAGGTGGACCAGTGACCACGATATATGTAGGTTCATCAAAAACATACCATATCATTAAAAAAAAAAGTGAAAAATATTTCCAAGTAGTTGAGAAATTTCTCATTAAAACCCCCTAATTTTAAACAAGTGAGAGGGTTCAACATTGTTAAGTAAAAATTGTAGTTATATTCTATGCATATTCCTGAAAAAATTCTTGTGATGAACTATGAACCTGATCAAAGACTTCACATGATGGCAGAACATGATCTATTTTAAGAGATGTACTTGTACATACCCATACTTTTTTTTTTTTTTTGCTGTTCCTCTTTTATTGGTGTAGATTTAGCAATCGCTTCTCAATTTTGTAATAACCTTCCACTGCTGTTGATAACCCATATTCCTTATACTGTAAAGTTTTAAAGTTCTTTATTTCTTTTGATTTCGTAATTTTTTTAACGATGTATGAGTAAAATTGATCTGTTATTAGAGCTTAATAATTTTTTGAAGTCATGTGTCACAATAATAAAGCAAGAGCTACTTCATATCTGATGAAATCATAAATAAATATAAACTTTTAATGTATGATGAACTTTTTAACCCTAAGTTAAAAGCCTATTGAGTGCAAAAACAACATCAGTCCAAATTACATTTTCAGTTTTCCTGAGCCCGATTTAGATTGAATCTATGTAGTTTTTGCACGATAGCAATATACATACATGTTATGATGCAGCTATGACGTTTTTTCTTTCTCCTGAAAAAATTTAAATTCTCGACTGACGTTGTTTTTGCACTCACCGATTCAATTGAAATAAAGCTTAAATACCAGTACCTCAGAGCCAAAGCTCAGAGTCCAAAAATGGCGATTTTCAGATTATACTGTATTATGTGGAGCATATTATTCCATACTAAGCCACAATAATGTAATTATATAAATTAAATGCATTCGTAATTACTTACCACTGCTATAGGAGCGCAATTACCAACCTTTGTATGCACCAGATAAACGTTCTTAAACTCTTCTGCAAGGTAGCGATAATTAACGTTACGTTTGTCTGACTAACAGAGATTAAGTTAGATTTTCTAATAATGAAGACGTAATGTCAAAAGTTAACTTTCCCACAAGAAAGAACCAATAAGGTACCCTTTTTCTCAAGCGAATACGAAATCCTGATGAACTTATAAATAAATTTAAAAAAAAAATAGAACGATAAACTGGAATAAAATTTAACGAAATATAGTTTTCAGTAAAAAAAATATAATAACTTTGGTTTTATAACATGTAGCAACCGGTATATTTCTTTCTAAACATTCATCAACTTCACATGCTAGCCAGAGGAGAAATTAAAGAATCACTTTTTTTTTATCACAAAGAATTACCAAGATCCTCGCGTTCCACAAAGTATGCCACGATGCTTACAGAAGTAAGCATTAAGCACAAAAGTAGAATTTAAAAATTGTTTAAAAATTTAAATTATTTATAAATTCAGAAAACAGTGAACAATTCTCGGATCTTTTAACAAGATGAAGAATCACTTGAAACAATCTAAACAATCGAGTTAAAAGTAAATCTTTTTTAGTACAGTGTTTGAGGACGGTTACAGTGAAGCGATAAGATATATATCGGTAGATCAAATGCCAGAAAGTGGACAAGAGTCTAAACCATCATTCATCATTCTGTGCATTTGTAGACAAAACAAAAAGAATTATTCTTTTCGTTCTTGCCAGAGAACAGACTAGCGGGGAAGAACACAGATGATAAAGCACTTATGAAAGCTCTCTTAATACCCAAGATGATGGAAATCATGACAGATGAAACAGAGGGAGAAATCTATTCTTGCGTCTTCTTTCTCTCTTAGAATAAGTGCTGAAAAAGGGATTTTGTCTAGGCGTAAATTCAGATCTGAAATTACTGTTTTTTTTTTTTTTTTTTTAGTTTTCGTTACAATGAGGCTGCAATTTTAGAACTCAGTGGAAGTAATGCAACGGAAGTGTCAGTTGGAGCGGCTTTCTAAATTGAAGCAGTCGGACCGCCTTTTTACTCCATCTAGCAGAAACTGCAAAAAATGAATCTTGATTGATTATAGAATATTTGTTTTGGTATTAGAAGATAAGTTCAATGAAGTATTACTGAATAAAATTATTCACGAATCAAACTGAAAAAAACGATGCGAGAAAATTGCGTAATGAATTTTGTCAAATTTACAAACTTGATCCTGAATATCTCTAAAATAAATGAAAAGTTTTATGAACTTTTGCTTTTAACCAAAAATACTGCGCCCGTTGTGAATTGTTGAGAAGTTTGGGATGCAAAATACAGCTTTTCTGGATATATGTTTATTTATTTTCTTGTTAAAGACCATATTTTAACATCAGAGTATTGAGTTACGCCCTCAATATATACTTATGAAGATTTGAAAACCAACACGTAATAACGAGCGCGAATCTTTTCTTAGATGCACTTATTATTAGTTTAGAGCGTTCACTGTCAAGTGTGGTTAACTATTTTAACTATTCAAGTGATATTCGCGACCGTAAAATTGTTTTGAAATAATAAGGAAACGAACAGTAAGGGAAAAAAAAAAACAACTTATGAAGTCAATAACCATTTCAAAAATTTTCATAAAAAATATCAAAGCTGACTCACAAAACCCCTCGTTTCACATCTCAAAATTTAATGTGCCTTCTCGTTATGACATAAGGAGAAAACATTTCCTTTTCAGATAGCCACGCGTTTTTCTGCTCGCTTTTCAAAGCAATTTGTGTAGAATATTAAGAAGCAGTTAGTGTTTGAATGAAAATTGTTTATCTTAGCAGAGTGCATTTTGAAAATGCAATGCAAATAAAAACTTTTCCTTCCCTTCCTTCCCAAAGTTTAATGTTTGGTAAAAGTTTTCCAAACAAAGCCGTAAACTGAAATAGAAAGCAAACAAGCAGGGGCAACGAAAGATGATAAATGTTTCTAAGCATCCGGCACGACAGGATGAAAGAACAAAGATATTTTAATGCCAGCAAAAGAGTTTCAGTTGTCATGAAACCTTTTGCTGATAACCAAAATAAAAATGGATTTATTTCAGCACGCGTGCGCGCTTTTGTTTGAGAAGTTCACTTTCTTTTGCATCATTGAATGGATAACAGAGCATCCATTGCTTCTTATTTTTGCCTTCTTGAAGCTTTAGTGGTAAAAATAAAAGAGCACAATCAACAACGTATTGTGACATAATCAGTGTTAGAAATAAGAGTTTAAAGTTAAGCGACATGATGACACGTAGAATAACGTGTTTAGGCGCCAAAACGAGCAATCTAGGCGACCATTATTACTGAATCAAATACATACATACATATCAGAAAATAATAATAATGAACTGAGAAATAAACTAAATTTAAAAAAAAAGTAGAAATTCTAAATCTTACCCGCAGAAAATTATAAAAAATCTGAAAAATGCAAGAAGAAAAGAAACTCAAATACAAAATTGTATTTAAAAATATTTAGTAAAAATATTTTTCACGTTAACTGAGGGTCTCGATTATGATGAGTTGGGAAAGAAAAGCTTTATGCACTCGAAAACTTTAGGCGCCGAAATATAGTTCCTAGTTTTCTAAATCTAGACATCAGATCAAAATTTTTGATCTTAAAATGCTACTAACGACCGCTTATTTCAATCACTAAACATACTTGTAATACGCAACATGCATTAAAACGCTGGAAGCCCGTAGAATAACGGATTCAGATATTCAGAACTGTACTTGCAAGAGAGAGTTCAGAAGTTCAAAGCTATTGCAAAATAAAATAGTTGATCGTAAATGGGCCATTCCACAAAAAGTAGAAGTTTTTGTCATGCACGTGACAGATAGTTTTTCAGTTCTAAAAAAGTGTAACGAGCGAAATTTTTTTGAAGAAGAAATATGCGTATGCGTGGTTTCTTTGGAAAAAAGTCTTTAATAAAAACACTTTTAAAGTGTTAGTTAAAACGTGAAATATAGAGCTGTCACGTGTGGAACAAAATGTCTAATTTTCTGTAGAATGGTACACTATTTGTTTCTTTTTGATATTAACAATAAAAAGTAATCATTAGAAACATTTGCTCGGACAGTTTTTTACAGTAGCGTACATAGACCTAGGTGCGCTCCCCAACATTTGTAAACGCGCCCCCATCCCCCTATCAAAATATAAAATATATTTTTCCCGTGTAACTCATTGTGCTATTTTTCTGCATGGTACGCGTTCAAACCTCTTGCGTCCACCCGCGCCGCGGGGGCTGCAGGGGCGCTATGTACGCCACTGGTTTTTTACAAAAAAAAAAAAAAATTCAAAAAACATATTTTACTAAAGAAAATTGGCAAAAAATATTTTTTACTGGAAAAATTAGAGCAAAAAAAGGCTGTTTAGTAAAATAATCAGCCAGGGAAAAAAAATGAGCAAAAAAAAATTTTTTTTTGAAATTTGATTTGATATTTTTTTTTTTTTTTTGAAAAAAAAAATCACAAAAATCACTTATACTTTTTTTTTTAACAAAAAGGCAGAACGTGCGAGTGCCGGTGACCCTCCTGCCACCGCTGATAGTAGAAAAGCAAAGTATATATATATAATAAATTTTGCGACAGCAGATTCAAATATATATTGCTTGAATCGATAATTTCAAAGTTGATGCACAAACGTTTGTCCCAACGTGACAGGGAAATTTCATTAAAAATTACCAATTAAAGGAGAAATTATAGCAAAAATTTTGTTTTTTGTTCATACAAGTCAAGTACTTTCACTAAGTCAACACAAAATAGTTTTGATCAATCAATAACTTCAATAAAAGGCAGAGTTTCATTAAACTGGATAATCATACTGATATTTTCTGTATTTATTTTAATATTTCATTGTTACAAACAATAGTAAAAATAATTACGAAAATACAACGCGTATTTAGAGTTGTTCTACTGGTTCAATTATTACACAGCCATTAATAAAAGTATTGGAAGAAATTTGACTGTTTTGTATAAATATACGAAAAACTAGAATATGTCGATTTGTTGAGGCACTTTTTGTGCATGTTAAAACTAAAAAAAATTCTCGTGCTCAAGAGGAATAACTTTATAAAAATAAATAAATAAAGTGTTTAAAAAAACTTGTGTACAAATATTTACCCCTTAAAAACTTTTTTGCTTGTAAGCATTTAAAATAATAATGTGAAAATACATTTAACAAGTAAAATATTTACACTTTTAATACCTTACACATCTTTATTCGTTAATTTTTTCACTTTCAATTTTTTATAGAACTCTTAACACTTAGCTTCGGGCCCGTAAATGTTATCTAGTTTCATATTCATTAGCTAAAACTGAGCTTTGAAAAAAAAAAAAAAAGAAATCTCCATTTACACGCCAACTGTTTGCGGTGACTCCAGATGTTTAGCGTTTTCATTCGAACTCGAAAACAGTCTTTCCTGAAGTACTTAGTGGAAACCTAGATAGTCTGGTCTCTTGTGAGAACACCTGTCTCTTTTTAATTAAGCGGGCCACTCTCCAAGCCGAAATCCAGTCGACTGAGTCTAGAATTGTCACACGTGATAGAGTTGTTACCCGTCGGTGACAGTATATTGCCGAGTTCCGCGAAATGGGTTATGCAAAGAGTAATGACTACGAATAAAACTGTGCAGCAAAATTGAGGGATACTGTTTTCGGTTGGTACATTAGCCTTTATTTTTTTCTGTAGAGTCAATTGCGAGTGCAATATAACGTTCTAAGCCACAAATTTCTTCATATTTTATGTAATTACATTAATAACAACCCTCTACCCTTAAATTTCAACGTAATAATGGTGTTGGGGCTGTATATGTAAACAAAACAAGGTAGGTGAGTTAGACCGTTTGTGTATGGAGCATGTGTTGTTTGACGGTATTTAATGTTATTCACACGAATTTGAAAAATGGGTCTTAGATGCTTTTTCCGGCACTTGCGCGGAAACATATTGTTGTGGATTAACGTCATAACTGCTATCTCAAACCGTGCCCGCCTTTTAATTTTGAAAACGGAGACAGTTTAAGGGAGAAGTTATGACTTAAATCCATGACGGAATGCTACCGATTTTATACTGGAATAGGGTCCAGGCCCATACTGCCATGCTAAGCCCCAAAGTAGTATCTGCATTCGAGCTCAAACCGAGATAAGACTCTTTAAAGTTTTGCGCCACCATGTCCTTGATTCAGATGAATTTTTTATAAAATATTTCCCGTTCTCAAATGATCATATAATTTTTTATTTAGGTAAAATACGTCACAAAGAGCCACCTGGTGGTGATAACTCAATTTTGTTAAAAAGTGAAGATACGACTTTAGTGCTTAGCACGGCAGCATAGTGAAGTACAAGCAAGCACTAAAGGCTTCAATTTTGGTCAAGGATTCAACCATTTGAAAAGGAGTCATCTCCATTTGTAAGTTACAGGTGGGGTTAAAAAAGCAATTTATTTAAAAAAAATTTGAACCAGTCTCACATTGATGGGTCTTTGCCCATGATGAAAATATGAATTTGGAATTCCAAACTCGGAATTTGGTGGCCTAAATTCCGAGTTTGGAATGAACAGGAATTAGTTATCTTGTTTTTACTTCAATAGTAATGCATAGATGCATGTATAGACAGATAGACATAGACGTTAAAGTTATTAAAGTTTATTTTTTTCTGGTGTGGAGTAAAAATCAATATGAATAAATATCGCTCTAAAATTTACGTGCAAACGTAAACACATGATTAAAAGCCGAGGTTGACAAATCCTGGGCACTAGGTTGCCCGGGCGACTAACGAAATACTTTTCAGAACGCGAATCTTTCAGATGCCATGTTGCACTGAATGTTTCTATAAGCATTGCGGAATAATTTTTTGGGTTGGAAATTTTTTTCCTGGCTCCTAACATTTTACAATTTTTGTCGGTCTCTGCTGTAGCTCAGTATTTAATGCTTATTTCTTAGTAGCATAAGGTTTGTAATGAGCGAACTCTAAACTAATATACATGCATAGAAAACAAACTACCATTACTTATAATTTAATAAGTGAACACTTATTCATAGGAGCTTGAAAAGATTTTTAGCTTCGCGTTATATAAGAACGTATGCTCGTTGCCCTCTCTTTCGAATGTATTCCCAACGCTTCAGTTTATTTTGGAATCCATTAAAGAAGTGGTTGTGCAATAGCTTTCATGAAATAAACATGAGATCGACAGCCAACGAGCAAATCGTATAACACGATTTTACTAAGCACTGTTTACTGAAGCCAGATATAAGTTAACGGAGATAGCTTTTACTCGGAGATCGACTTAGTCACATACTAGAGTGTTATTTGCATTCCAAATCCCAGCTCTGAAAGCTGATCGCTTGCACATAGCCGAATACGAAAAATACTTCAACGATCTCGTTCCTCAAGGGATTTGAGAAAGCATCTTGATAAGATACTTTTCGATGCCATTCTATATTTAATTTAACTGCGAATCACTGAGGATCAGTTGATTTATTTCGGCAGGGAAATTGCTCTGAAGATTTCGATTTTTTTAGGCTTAGAAAATGTCTCCGTTGACTACAGTTATTAAATTAAGTACACTAAGTACAGTAATTATCAAAAACAAAAACTGAAAAAAAAATCTATAGAATTTGTTTTTGTAAAATTAAATTAATGCACGTATATGGTGAAAAAAAAAAGCTTTTAAAATTTGAATCGATAACTTGAATCAAGAGAAGCCTCGATACGCTTCAAAGTTTGAAGTTTCGTAAGTCCAAAATACACAATTCCATGCTTACTTATGTTCAGATCTGAAATTGATTTGCTAAATTCATTAACAATTAATTTACATATCCTTCAAAATATGAGATAAAATGTATCCTTGTATTCCGATATCTCCTCATGAAAAGTCAAAGTTAAAAATGTCGAGAGTAAAGTGCAAGTAAATAAGTCATATCTGCGTAAATGGATAGAGAATTTTACATTTTTACCAAACACGTTTCCGTAATAAATAATTTATCGTGTAAATATGTTTGCTGAAACAAGAATTTTGTTACTTCTTTTAACTGGAAGTAAAAAGTTCAATTTGCAAGAGAAGATCATGACTGTAGGAGTTAAAGGTCATATTCACAGATGCACACTTTACTGATAATTTCTCCCAGTTAAACAAAATCTTCGAGTTTATTGACAAGAAGTTTATGAAGCTATTCAACTATTTGCAGTAACTAAATTGTTGATGAAGAGTTTTTCATCGCCTATAGTTTTCAAAATCGATTATCAGATACTAAAATCAATTTTAAACTAATTTTGGCTCCATGATGTTGGTTTAACATTATTGTTCTATCAACAATGGTAGTTGGTTAAAATTCATCCCAGTTTTTTTGTTTTAAAGTAAATAAAACATAATTAGAAGCTTTGTTGAAGCTGTTATTTCACCAATTTTTGGTGTTAAATTCTCTTAACAACACTATTGAGTTATTTATGTTTGCTTCTTCAAAAATTTCCTCTAATGCTTTCCATAAATTGAAACGCGGTGACTACCTTCTCTCAGCACAAAAAAATTTAAAAATAAATATTTTACCTGATTGAAAACAAACTAATGTCAAGCTACTAAGGATGTTAAATGTTCCAAAATGAGTGAGAGGAATAAGTTATTGTACATCCAAAAAATGAATTAAACAATGAGAAAAGTTTTAAACAGAATTCAATTAAAGTACTATATAAATGGCACGTAAACACATCTATGAAATTTTAATCTCACTGATGTAAAGCATGAACATCCATAGCATTTACAGAGTTGTGTCATTGTTCTTGATGCTATAAAAGAGGATTGCGTGCTACAGAAAGTTAAAAAACGATGACCCCACAAATTAATTTCTTTCGCCATAGAAATTAAACTTATTACGTACAAAGAAAAGTAACCTGAATAAATTTCAGCTGAAATTTTCGATACGTTCATTCTTTGATAATCTACAGAAAACTCAAGAAAAAAAAAACTTTTTTAGGAGTATGGAAATAAAGAAGACTCATAAACAATACACCAAAATTATATAACTTTGAACCATTTATAAATTGAAGTAGAATTCGCCATAAATTCATTAAATTTTTCATCACGTTTGAGATGTTTGATACAGTGCGTCGCAAAAGTTTAAGCACAACCGAAATCTTTTGATAAGACGAAAAGTATACACCAAAAAGCTTTGAAATTTTTACTGTAATTAAAAAAACAGCTTACAAATTCATGTTTCGAATTTGGAAACAATTCATAGAAATTAAAATACGATTACATGATAAAATCAAAATTTTGCTGTCGCAAAAGTTTAAGCACAAAAACGGAATATATATATTTTAGAAAGCATAAAAGTCTTTTAGTAGTCTATGGTGTTACCGTTGCATCTGATGAGTTCGAATATGCGATTTTTCATCGATAGCACGAGATTATGGAAGATTTCGGGACAGTCTGTACCAGGCTTCCTCGATTGCAGATTTAAGCTCTTGAACAGAGCAATACTGCTTCCCAATCTGGTATACGTCACATGCGAGAATTCCCCAGATGTTTTCTATGGGATTTAGATCCAGGCTAGGTGCTTGCCAGTTCATTACACAAATATTTGGAAAAGCAAGCCATTCTTTCGTACTAGGGGAATTGTGTATTGAAGCGTTGTCTTTCTGAAAAATCCAATCAGGACCACCTAGGACTTCACCAAATGGTAACAAATGCTTTCTCAGGGTAGCTTGATACCTTTCTGAATTTTGTCTATTATTTAGAAAGCTAAGAGAAGTTTGTCCGTTGAAGCAAAAAGCGCCCCATACCATGACTGAGCCACCACCATGTTGCCTACTGAATATGCACTTCGGATCTTTCCTCAAGTCACGCCAGTAGTATGAGAACCCATCTGGACCGTCTAAATTCCATTTTTTTTCATCAGAGAACACAACAGTAATCCATTCGTCACTATAATGCATATGATGCTTTGCCCACTACAGTCTTGCTTGTTTGTGACACTTTTTCAGAAAAGGTTTGCGAGCTAACTTTTGTTTTTTGATAAATCCTGATTCTTTTATTCGTCTGCTTATGGTATCATGTGATAATTTTGTTACAAGTCTAGTTTTTATTTGATTAAGTGACAAATTTACAGTTAAGGCTAGTTTTTGAATTCTTCTATCCTCACGAGACCCAGTTTTTCTCGGTCTTCCTGAGCGAAACGCAGGTTTAAATTGATTTCCACGTTTCAGAATATTATAAATACCACGTTTAGATCGATTTAAAATCACTGAAATTTGCATAACAGAGTTGCCTTCTGCTTTCAGCTTTCAGAGTTTCACAACTTCTTCGTACGAGAACTGTAGTGACTTCGGCATCTTGATAACACTTTGAACCATTGCTACACTATATAACTCGTTCAAAAGAATCGCACTGGTTCTTCACGCATCACGTTTCAAGAGATATTTGCATAAAATCTGATCTGTGCATAAACTTTTGCGACAGCCAAAAACATATTCTTTTGTATTTTCTGATTTTCATTGCAGTTATATTTTTCAAAACTTCAAACACTTAATTAGGATCATAGTAACCACTTACAGTATAAATAGGAAAGCATTCTGCTGAAAAGATTTCTTTTTATTCAAAAATTTGCATAGTGCTTAAACTTTTGCGACGCACTGTATAATAATTACCTCATTGATTTCTGAGGGAGAAAAATCAGCGCTTTTAAGGCCTAATTACCTCAATATCTTACGGTCCATCAATTACCTCAATCTCGCTCTCTCTTATGTACTGTAAAAAATGAATGTTGGTTTTACAGTATAATACAGCAAATTTTATTGTAATAAACTGTAAAAATTGCTAATTTTACGGTAATAAACTGTAAAATTGCTAAGTTTACAGCAATAAACTGTAAAATTGCTAAGTTTGCAGTTTATTACCGTGCATTTTACAGTTTTAAACTGGAACCTCTGCTGCCAGTATTTTACTGTTGTTTCTACAGTATAATACAGCTAAAGTTTACGGCAATAAACTGTAAAATTCCTAACTTTGCAATAAGAAACAGTAAAATTACTAGTTTTACAGTTTATTTCTGTGCATTTTACAGTTTTAAATTGGAACCTCGGCTACCAGTATTATACTGTAAAAACAACAGTCCATTTTTTGCAGTGTAGACCCATATAAAACGATTTATTGAAGCAAAATAAAGTGAAAAACCGAAAGTTAAAGGTTTATTTATGTTGGAAGCGTATTCCTCATCATTGATCACTTTCTCTATTAGCCCGTGTGTCAAAGGGTGTGCCTGCAGCCAAACCTGACATAGCACGTGGGCGGAACAATAATGATTTTGAACCGGAATTGTATTTTGTCAGACGCACAATAACCTAGCTTATAGGCGGGTGGCAGGAAGTCCATATAACTGCGCCTTTTTTGCAATCCCTCCCACCTGGACTATGAAATTGGCAGACATCTGTGGCTTGTAAATCGGCGGTATACGTCAGAAATCGACATTCTGTGCTTAAATGATTCACAGAAGTTCAAGAGCAAGCCGATGCTCTACTGACCTCGTCATGGGGGGAGGAGGACTCGTTTTAAATCACCTAATCAATATAGAAACGGAATTGTTACATTCAAATGGATTTCGTTTTGCTATTGTGTGTAAAAACTGAAGCTTTTTTTTACTGGTTGTATTTTTTATTTGAACAAAGAGCAGGACAGGGCTGCAGCTACTGTAGGTTCAACTTTGGATCGGATTTTTTTTAATGTGTTCGTAATTACTTCATTTCGTTTTTGGGTAATTCGTGCAAGAATAGTGCAAATTATGTCCACCACTTTTAAGTTTTCTCTATCAGATTTAGTAATGTCTACCAATTATTTTTTGTTGTTGTTGTTTATTCTCTATTTAATTGTGTATAATAAAGTATCAGTGGTTTTTCCAAAGTAATTTATAAAGGGCTTAAAAATGTTTTGTTTTGAATCAAGAAGGATAATACTAGGTTTCAATCATTCGGAGTAAAAATACGATTTAAGATCAAGTTAATTTGCAACAATATAATATATCAGTGAAACTATACTTTCGCAAAAAAAATATTTTTTGCAATATAACTTGTAGAAGTTCTGAAGTTTGTTCTCTGAAAATGTAACTTTTTTTTAATATTTTTTATTTATTTATTATTATTATTTTGTATTTATGTCCCACCAGTTTCTAAGATTCATTTTCCCCACTCTGCAGCCATTTCAAAAAATAATAAATTAATAATCAGATACGTATAAACAGTCTATGCTTAACTAGCTAATTTGAGCTCTGCACTCAACAAACAATGCCAGACTTACTCTTTTCTACACATAATAAATCTGAGTTACTGAATGTCCTACAAGTTACATTTGTACCTGTGTTGGAAGAAAAGATTGTTACCCTTGAAACTGCACTCAGAGTATATTCTAGAGTCATTGCTTCATTTTGTGTTTTTTTCTGTAAGCGTAGCTTTTCTTTATGATCCAAATGGACAAGAAAATAGCGCAACTTTATATCCAATACAAATCACACAAACTTTCATTTATAAAATATAAATGAACAGAACTCTTTATTGTATGAATTAAATATAACCATTATAAACAAGAAATTCCTTACAGAAACCTACAAAAAGAGACACCCAATTTATTTTATTTCGATTTATTAATTATTATTATTATTATTATTTGATTAATTTTTTGATAGAAAATTATGTATCTTAGGTCTTGTGCGAGGAGCCTAAATGTTTTTTTTTTAATTTAGATGATTGTTTTCCGTGCGGTGAATGTTGGTTTAGAGGCAACTTTTTTAAACTTGAAATTTTGTACTCACAAAAAAAAAAAAAAAAAAAAAAAAAAAAAATCGGTACTTGTTTTCTCAGAATCGCAAAAATCCCAAAACCTCCAAACTTAAAAGAAAAAAATTCCCACTGACGAGTAACTTTTTTCTTTTTTAGCTTCCAAAACTATACTAACAACAACAAGCCTCTGTGTGCAAGCAATGTGAGCTCACAACGAGGAATGGGGGCCCCGAAATTCGGAGCTTTTGAAAGATTTATCAAGTAACAGAACTCGCGGCGGGCAATTTCATGCGTAACGGGAGCTTGAGATGCATTAATAGAGAGCGTGGCATGTCGGGGTGACAGCAGCCCATTGCAGAGATATCTTGCTTTGCCATCAGCCAGTTTCCAGCTTAGCTCGTCGCAGGAAGTGCGTGATACGAAACGCGTGCTGCGGTAACTTTTCGTAAATGTTTCGAATAATTCAACACACGTCGATAGCAGATGCCTTCTTTCCCCCCTTTTTATAAACGGATACCGCAGCAGATGTGGAGCATTTGAGAAAACGAGTTGGGAATTAGGCATTAAATGGCCCGTTTCAATTAACTGTAAAGCTCGATGGTCCACGGTGTTTTTCTGCTCTAATATCTTTACCTCAGAACCAGATTAACGTAAGTCCATTTCTGTCACTTTTCAGTAGAGGGCGAAAACGATTGTTGGATGCATGCAAAGGATGGGATTCGCGCTCTTTTAACACTGCTAAATAATTGTGAAGAAATTTATTTTCTAGAATATCATTCTCATGGGTCGATGCGGAATAAGATTCTATATACAATGCAGCAAAAATGAAAATTGCCATTTTTGGACTTATATCGGCCTGGTTCTTAGGTACAGATACGTACTCCTGCGAAACTTCTAATTCCACATGAAAGGTTATACAGTGAAATCTCTTTACAAGGAATACCAATACAATGAAATATTCGTTTGAGTGAAAGAAATTTTCATTCCCCATTTAATTTACATTACATTTGACGAATTTTATTATAACAATATTCCCTTTACAATGAACGAATTAGCGGTCCCTTGAAATTTATAAGATTTCATTGTATGTGCCGTGCTTTTTAAAGAAGTAAGCTAATAAACTGTTTATAATGATGAACTTATTAAATATTTTCCTCATTTGATTATCAAGTTTTTCGTCCAAAGCGTTAAGAGTTTTAAGTTTTAAGTGAAATTTTCGCTGTATTTTATTTATCTTAAATGCTTCTCAATCTCTGAGTTGCAAGATTCAAGTGTGTCTTCTTTTTCTTATATGAAAAAAGAGTAGAATATAAAGAAAAGAAAGTTTGTTTGACTGAATAAATAGCGCTTCAAATAAACAAAACTGTATTTAGTCCTTAATGCAACTAAATCGCAGACGTAGCATTTGAATGCGAAGTCGACCCTAAACCAAGGGGAGTGCTAACGGTTGTAGCACACGAAAACTCCTGCGTACACTGATATTAAAAAAATACATATAAAAGAATCTATATTAGTATAGCATTTACTCCTCAGTTTCAAAAACCAAGATCAATCATCATGTCGTGTGCAATGGAAAGAAGATTTTTAAGACAAGTTATTTTAAAGGTGGCATTACTATATGCTGAGAGTGTGCAATACAATAATCTTCCTTTAGATAGAAGAATCCTTCATTTACGTTCAGTTTGTTTACATATTGATGGCAAAAAATCAGAAATGTACTTTTATGTGACGTTGAGTGTATACGCAGGAAATAGTCTTAAATTTGTTTCTAAAATGTAAAGGGCACACATTGCAATATTGTAAACATTCTTCAAAATGCTGAGGGTACAAGTTGCACATTACTCAGTTTTTTTAATTAACAACTTTAAAATGACAAATGCTTCTTGAAAATATTTTAACAGGAACATAAAACCCTTTTTTTAAGTGTGTTTAATATCCAGAATCAGAAAGTAAATTTTAAAGAATTATTATTTTGTCAAACGTAACTTTTAGCTGTGTTTTTTTCCCTTCTTTTTCTAACTGTAAATGAGGCATAAATTATTTTTGAATATTTTCGAAATGCAAAATATTTTATTGCTATTGGTAGGAAGGTTCATGAACGGAACATTATTTAAGACAAAATAAATCACATTATGGTCAAAAGTTTTACAGCTAGACAGTAGAAACATTACCTGACCTTAGCATCCAAATGGCAGATGTTCAAGGGAAAACAAAAGCGCAAGACAGATGTGCTATCCTTTGTTGAGTCGCGTGAACAAATGTAAATAAATAACATCATTATTTACGCGAAAGCGTGTAACTGAATCCAAATAGTAATATTTCCAGTGGTTAACGACGATGTCAATTAAGAGCTCTTTTGATCAATTAGCTTTTGATGTGAGTTTAAAGGAGAGGAAATGTCATGAACGTTTTGAAGAATGTTAGTAACTTTTGACATTTTCGTGTTCTGATGTTTAATTGACTTAATGAGTTTTGAAAAGAATAAATTACATTTAAACTGTTTATTTCAAAAATACTCAAACGACAAAATTTCTAGTTTTAAGACATCATATTTATATTATCATATTAAATTATTTGAAACAAACCTTTCATTCATGAAGTTCAACCATGAGCAAGAATATTTTTCGTAGCAGTAACTTTAATAGCAATTAAAAGCACAAAATAAGAATTGCTCAGCAACAATTTAGCAACATTTAATTAATGACACATTTATATTTATTAAGTTTGTAAGTTTTTCAACAATCATGGGCGTTCGTATATATGTGAGTCAACAACAAATAACACCTGAAGGAATAT
>JAXGGA010003458.1:0-60000 GCA_038373865.1 Uloborus plumipes
CTTGGTGTGACCACCTCGTTATTTCCTGGACTGAAGTTAGGGCCTTCTAGTGTCGAAAAAAGAATCATTTAAATGAGACAATATTTCAGTAGTTTAAAATTGAAGATTATTGTCATTACTGTTATTTTAATTAATTACTACTATTAAAATATGTCCACGTCTGTCTGTCTGTCTGTCTGTCTGTCTGTCCGTCTGAAGCTTGAACTCCTCAAAAACCGCTGAGCGTAGAGAATCAATACCATTCGATTCGAAATTTTCTAAGGAAGACAATAAGACCAACCACGTAATTGTACGACGTTAATTAGCTGAGATATTAATTAAAACGTTAATTAAATTCTTTGCACTTTTAAAATTCCAAGACATTTATTTCTTTCCGTTGCCATTTTAAATTAAAGCGTTAATTAAATTATTGAACTATTTAAAATTCCGTCTGAAGCTTGAACTCCTCAAAAACCGCTGAGCGTAAAGAATCAAACATAATACCATTCGATTTGAAATTTTCTAAGGAAGACAATAAGACCAACCGCGTAATTGTACGACGTTAAATAGCTGAGATATTAATTAAAACGTTAATTAAATTCTTTGCACTTTTAAAATTCCAAGACATTTATTTCTTTCAGTTGCCATTTTAAATTAAAGCGTTAATTAAATTATTGAACTATTTAAATTTCAAGCATTTTATTTCTTCCCGTTGCCATTTTAAATTAAAGCGTTAATTAAATTATTGAACTATTTAAAATTCCAGGACATTTATTTCTTACCGTTGCCATTTTGAATTAAAACGTTAATTAATTATTGAACTATTTAAAACTAGCTGATGTGCCCGGCGTCGCACGGGTTTAACTGTAACATGCCAAATGCAAGAAAATAAATATATGACTTTCAACTAAGCCCAGGAAAATCATATTTCTCAAAGATATTTTTTGCATGCGGTAGATTAACTGGCTGTGAAGGAGAACGTGAAATCAGACTTAAATTCATTATTATATCCGTGTGATTTTCCAAAAAATAACTTTCTATTCTCTAACTGTTGCCAAAATCATTTTTTTTTTATTTCACCCGTTAGCGATTGTTGGCTCAGATAAATATAAAAATCCTTAGAAGGCAATAAATTCCATACTTACTCCAGAGAAGCCTCGGTTCAAAATTTTCAATATGATTACAATCAATATTGTTGCTGCATGGCACCAAATTTTTGCAACAATGGGTTGAAAATTTAATCATTTAATGGGAAAATGACATAAAATTAACTGTTTTCCATACTAACTTTTCTTAACTAAGCTTTTTAGAAATAAATTATAGCTTATCCTGCTCTCTGTTACTGTAGCTATCTACGGTGAAAAAATGGTTAAAATCGGTCCAGTAGTTTGGAAGATTACCCCGGACATACGTTTTCAAAAGTAGTCTTATGTATATAGATTCCAAGACTTATTTCTTACCGTTGCCATTTTGAATTAAAACGTTAATTAAATTATTGAACTATCACGGGACGCGGGAGCGTCCCGCCCCGCCAAGAAAACCAAATACAAGCCGCCAAGAAATTTCCTTCGCCAATAAAAATGTAAAAGAGCGACTAGGACTGTTTGCGCGAGTAACCAAACCGGGGTTTTCACCCCTCTGTATCTCAGCCCCATAAAGATCCTTAGAGTTCATTTTTGGTATACTCAATCTCCAGCGGCCCCTGACGGCACATACTAAAGCAAAACATCCAGGACCCTCAGCGGGAGGGGTGATATATGTTATAAAATCGCTATTTTTCGCACTTTTTAAAAATTGTTTGACAAGGGTCCAGACTAAACGGTAACTCGGATTGAGCTCTGCTTTTGCACCCACATTTATTTTGTCCCAAAGCTCGGCATAGGGGGTTTTTCGACCCCCCACCCCCCCCCCCCCTTTTTATTTTTCCTTTCTTTTTTTCCCCGGGGTCTTTTGTGTTGATTTTTGGTATGAATATTCTCGATGAGACATTGAGGACATTTTCCCAAAATTTACCCCCGGGGTCATCGCACCCCGGAGTTATTAATGCTTAAAATTGGTCCGATTTCTATCTACTAGCTCTGTTCAACATCTGAGCATTTATGTTTTCATTGTTGGGCCACGAGGAAAGAAAACTCAATGATTTATAATTTCATCTGTTGCCAGTTTCTATTTGTTAACAAATAAAATATTTGTAATTGATTTTATTGCATAAGGCTTTTAAAAGGGATCTTCAATTTAGTTCATTTTAATATGAGATCGGCAGTAAGGGTTGGGGTTTTTTTTTTTAACTTTTAATTTAATCGTAGTATTGTTAGCAACTAGCTTTGTTTTGCGTCGGTTCAGGTGGTACATTGTGATTGATTTCAAATTTATCCTAGACTGAAGAAGATCCTTGAACTTTTGCACCAAATGCATGCCGCCAAGAAAACCACATATGTCGGATCGCCAAGAAAAATGTTGAAGGGAAAAAAAAACATGCAAAGTAAATTTTGAAGGAAAAAAAAAAAAACAGGCAAAGAAATAATATTAATGCAAAAACATGTGATATCTCCCCAAAAACAACAGTGTTGTAAAAAAATCCCCCGCCAAGAAAACCTTAAATACTCAGCCTTAAGAAGTTATGATATCGAGTTTTCCCGCCAAGTTTGTGCCAAACTACAACTAACCTGTATGTATAGTTCTTTTAAATTGATTTCAGTCCTGCCAGGCGGGAAGTTTTTACTCATTAAGCAACCACCTCACAAGACAAAGCTTCCCGCCTGGCAAAACTGAAAACAATTTAAAAGAACTATACATACAGGTTAGTTGTAGTTTGGCACAAACTTGGCGGGAAAACTCGATATCATAACTTTTTAAGGCTGAGTATTTAAGGTTTTCTTGGCGGGGGATTTTTTTACAACACTTTTGTTTTTGGGGAGATTTAAAATTACAAGAGATTTATTTCTTTCAGTCGCCGTTTTAATTTGAAGTGTTAATTAAATTATTACACTATTTTAAATTCCAAGACTTTTATTTCTTACCGTTGCCATTTTGAATTAAAACGTTAATTAAATTATTGAACTATTTGAAATTCCAAGACTTTTATTTCTTTCCGTAGCCATTTTAAATTAAAGCGTTAATTAAATAGTTGAACTATTTAAAATTCCAAGACTTTTATTTCTTACCGTTGCCATTTTGAATCAAAACGTTAATTAAATTATTGAACTATTTAAAATTCCAAGATATTTATTTCTTTCCGTTGCGATTTTAAATTAAAACGTTAACTAAATTGAACTTTTTAAAATGAACGAGTGTTATTTTTTTCCATTGTCATTTTGAATACGTGTTATAACAAAGTTCTAACAATTGTTTTTATTCTAATTATTAATGACATATTTTTTCTCTGGTACTATTTTGAAAATGTGTTTTTAAATAAAATTGCAATTGCTGTTTTTAGAAGGAACTTTTTTGGCTGCGATCCAAATATTAAAAGAACTTTTTCGTTTAGAATTTTGCAATTAATTTTACATTAAGAAAGCGGTTTGGAAATAATTGTTTTTGATAAGGAATCTTATTTGTTATTTAGGGAGAGTGCTAAGTATGCACTACTTGACATCGTCTTTATTTTTGAGGAAGCATGTGTAAATAATTTGATTGATTCTTTGATGCAGGAAAGGTTTTTAGCGAGCTGCTTAAACGGGGAGTAGTTTGTTAAACTTTTCCTTGGTACTTTAAAGGCGAGCCGCCTTGGCGGCGAGTAGTTTATTGAAATTTTCCTCGCTACTGTAAAGGCCAGCCGCCTTGGTGGCGAGTAGTTTGTTGAAACTTTCCTCGCTACTTTAAAGGCGAGCCGCCTTGGTGGCGAGTAGTTTTCTCAAACTGCCTTCACTGCATTAAATCTCGTGCAACGCCGGGCCACGCAGCTAGTTATTAATAATTTGTGTAATGTCAGACATAAATTTTTCATTATAAAGTACTCAGTCAAATTTGCATCCGCAATTAAAAAGAAAAAAAAAACACATGTAACCAAAACCATATTTAAAAATCAGCCAAACTCTTCAGTGTTGAAAAAATGAGTTTAAAAACTAGAATTTGAATTTTTAATAATCAAAAAGCAAAATAGCATTGAAATAAACGTCTACGCACATAGACGCAGGATCCTTTTTGCGTAATTCAATGATTTATTTGTAGCAAATGTAATATCTAAAAATTATTATAAAACTCATATTTTGCGTAATTGGAAGAGTAAAGTTATCTCTTTCGAGTGCAAGTAGTTAAGGATATTTTACATTATTACTGCATTTCTTTTTTCATTTTTCTTTTTCTGTTTTTGCTTTGTATTTGCAGAGGGTTTAAGTGCTTTATTTTTAATTATTGCAATTTGTTTTTATCATTCCTAAATTCCCCCTTAAGATATTGACTAAAAATATTTTTAAGTGAATAAGTCAGTTCCGCTCAATTATCAGTATATTGTAAAGAAAGAAAAATCAAAATAATCGTTTTATAAAGAGCACGTGTCATACACATTACATAACTTCGAAAAATTACTCTGATTTCGTCAGTGAATTGTGGCGGGAATAATATTCAATTATCTTTTTTTTTTTTTAGATCTTGTTGGTAAATTCAAGTTCAAAATCTAGATTATCTTCAACACCGTTGTGAAATGCGTGGATTAAAAAGCATTAATGGAACAACCTTGCACATACTCATTTATTAATACTTTGCGTCTTTTTTCTTTCTTTTTCCTGCTTTTCAACGCGCTTCGTCCTATGACATTAATCACTCAGAAAAAAATTTTTGAACTCAACGTTTAAAAGTGTAAATAAATAAAAAATAAAAAAGTAGTTTCAATCCTAAAATCACTATTACTTGTTTAAAATATTTAAAGTGTCGCACATTATAGCTTAATCTTATGAACATATGCTATATACAAGAAACTAATAATGCGGAATATGATGTTCAAGGCTCACTTACATTTTATTTATTTATTTATTTATTTTATTTTTTTTGAAATGAGAAAAAAATTTAACAACCGACTCGCGTCGAAGCTTTGTTTTATGCCCAGTTAAACTCCAATTCTAGAAGATAAACGCCTTAAAAAACTTCACTTTTATAGATATACTAGCTGACCCGGCAAACGTTGTTTTGCCATATAAATAATTTCCTAGTAATTTCTAGTGTAGACAAAAAATGGTTTACTTATTGTAAGTATGTATGTATGTATGGTAGAATGTGTATATTGTATGTATGTAAGAATGTGGTATATGCGTGAAATAAGCATGGAGCGCTGTGAACGATGAGGGAATATAAAAATAACAAAAGGCAAACATTATTTTTAAATTATTATAATTTATTCCTTAAAATTATATATCATTAATTAAACAATTACGACAGTAACACTATTAAACAATATCAATCTCTTAATGCTATAGCGTGAACAATATATTTTGTTAGTACATCTTTAGCTAACACAAACAAACTGGATGGTTTACCCACTCGAGAGCATGCCACGTATAATTGTCCGTGTGAAAAACATGGTGTTCTCAAATCTAAGCCACAAACAGACATCGTTTGACCTTGGGATTTGTTGATAGTCATTGCAAATGCAATCTGTAGGTATAATAGGAATCCGTGGTATGAGTATATTTTCACCTCTGAACTTGCCATTTAAAATACTGGCTTCGATCACGTTTTTCATTAATTTTTGAATGACTAATCGCGTACCGTTGCACAGCCGGGGCGGGCTCAAATTACGAAGCAAGATAATTGGAGATCCAACCTTTATTTTTTAAAAATTTGTGTCACTTTAATGGTCGTTCATATCCCCCCACTCAACACTCATGGTGTTTGATACATTTTATTTATTTGTAATGATGTTTTTTGGTCACAACCAATATGAAAATCAAAAAAAAAAAAATAGTTACTTTAATTTTTAACATATATTTTTCTTCTTCAGAATTTTTGACTTTTAATTTTACCTTGAATTTGACGTAAATGCAAGTATAAAATACAGAATTTTATAAAGGTACAAAAGTTAACATAATATAATTGATAGTGTATATAATTTTTGAAAAAATAATATAAGTGCCGCAAATCAAAAACCATTTATTACCACAATCGATTCAAAGTCCCCAAAAATGGCGCAAACGTCCATAAGAAAATTCTACAGCATCGAAGTACCCCATTGCCAATTTTAACAAAGATCCGACCAAAACTGTCATTTTATACTATAAAAAAATATGGGGTAGATCCCCATGAAGGGATGTACCTGCATAAGGACATTACAATCATTAAAATCATTCAAAAAAAAAAAAACCATGCAGCTGTTCGAAAAAATCCTTGCGGGCCTGGATTCGATCTCATTCCATCAGGAACTTCAACCTGACGCGCAAAACCACTTGGCCATCGGGTCGCTCATTGAAGTAACGATTTACGATAACATATATTGTTTTAGTTCAGTAGATCAGATGTTATGTGCGAACAAAAAAAATTTATGGGTGGACTACCCCTAACATTTAGGGGGATGAAAAATAGATGTTGGCCGATTCTCATAGATACTGGATAAGCACAAAAAATTTCATCAAAATAGTTCAAGCCGTTTCGGAGGAGTATGGCAACGAAAACTGTGACACGAGAATTTTATATATTAGATACTCTAGGATGTATGACGAAAATTTTTTTTTGGAAATTCAAAAATCCAAGTTGATAAAAAGTTGTAACTATATTCACATAGCTACCAAAACAAAAATTGTTTTGAAATGTAGAAATATTTAGATAAGCCGGGATGACCTTGAAATTTCAAGTTTTTTAGTAAAAACGATGATTTTTTAAAAAAAAAATGTATAAATTATGTGTAAAGCAAAAACAATTATTTAAGTGCAAAAATGGAACACTTAAGGAGTAATCTAACAATAAGAAATGCATTGGAGCTGAAATCGAACTTTTAGGTTTCCAGTAAAAGTTACCCATAGGGTGTATCACGGAAAATTTTGTTTGAAAATTCAAAATTTCAAGTTGATGAAAAGTTGTCACTATATTCACATTTTTACTGAAAAAAATATTTTGAAATTGAAAAATATTTAGGTCTCCCGAGATTACCTTGAAGTTTCAAGTTTTTTAGTAAAAACGATGATTTTTGTAAAAAATGTATAAATTATGTGTAAAGCAAAAGAATTATTTGAGTGGAAAAATGGACCATTCTCAATATTTCAAAGTGCTGCACTTCAATGTTTGTACTATTAATACAATAATAAAAATTATTTTGAAGGATAGGTAAATATTCTAAAAATATGTCTGACTAGCGAAAACGTCAGGTTTTTCATAACTATTTCTGGAAACCTAAAAGTTCAATTTCAGGTCCAACGCATTCCTTATTGATTGATTACTCTTTAAGTAGTCCATTTTTGCACTTAAATAATTCTTTTTGCTTTACACATAATTTACACATTTTTTTAAAAAATCATCATTTTTACTAAAAAACTTGAAATTTCAAGGTCATCCCGGCTTATCTAAATATTTTTCAATTTCAAAGTAAATTTTTTTGATAGCTATGTGAACATAGTGACAACTTTTTATCAACTTGAAAATTTGAATTTCCAATTTTTTTTTTTTTTTTTTTTTTTTTTTTTTTTTTTTTGCGATACACCCTAATATACACAATCACATACATTTTTACATTATTATTGACGTAATAGAAGTACTTATTTATAAGATACATTGAACGTTAAAAAAGGTCTAGAAAACATTTTTTGGCTCTTAAATGCACATTACAAACATACTACAATTTACTTCATTAACAATAGATTATTGAAGTTCTAGGCGCTTTTACTTGAGAAAGTCTTGAAAAATACAAGTGATTATAAATTAAAGAACAGGAAAAAATGCTTCTAGTACTTCTTGATGTTTTTAAAAAAACATTTCTGGAAGAATTTAACAATTTTAATTAAAAACACGTACATGGGGAATTATTTTGTCCCGAATTTGTAGACGGTTTGCATATGCAATTAATGTTATACAAAAACCTCAATTACCTGCAGCCTCAGACCTACAATCCACTACCTTGTTGTATCGGGGGTTAGAAATGCAATGACTTAAAAGTTTGAGCAAGGAAAAAAAAAGAAAGTGGAAAAAGTATTTGAGGATGGCATGGAGAAGTGAGTATATGATAATCAGATGAGAAAGAAACATTTCATTTTCTAGAAACTACTTTAGGTTAGTTTGTCTGATACTAAAACAAAAACAGCGGTGGTTTAATTAAAAATCGACGATAAACCCTCCCATTCTCTAAAAAAGTCAAGAGGAACGATAAAAGATTATCTGCAGTCTATCTTTCTCAAAATTTATATGATTAGTGATTAAAGGGAAACACGGTTACAATTTCTTTAAAATTAGGCAGATGAAGAACATCACAACAAAAACATATCATGATCCAAAAAAAAAATGTTTAGTGCATTTCTTTCTTACAAATTCCTTGTAAATATTTTTCTTCTTTCAATTAAACGTAGTATTACTCTTCTAAAAGTTAATACCAAATGACATTTTTTCTTTCTGAAGTATTATTATTATTATTATTATTTTTTGAGTGGGTCACCTTTGGAACACTCTGCTCCAAAGACGACCCACAAGTCAATTTAAAAATTTTATCATGAAAATACGTCAATTATTTCTTAAAAGAAAACACATTGTGCTTGATATGCGTTGTGGTTAATTGTAAAATTGGACACAAAAGTATTGACTTCATAATACTGTGAACCGAAAAATAATGAAAAATCAAAGCCTGTCTACGGCTACTTTTGACTCACTTATCTTTTACACTGCAAAAAATAAGCTGTTGTTTTTACAGTATAATACTGGCAGCAGAGTTTCTAGTTTAAAACTACACTGAAGTGACAAAAGTCATGGGATAGCAATATGCAAATTTTCAGATGGCAGTAGCATCGCATAGAACAGGTATAAATGCGCAGTGCTTTTACAGAGCTTTCATTTCTGTTCAAGTTATTCATGTGAAGAGGTTTTAACGTGATGATGACCGCACGACGTGAATTAACAGACTTTGAACGCGGAATGTTAGTTGGAGCTAGACGCATGGGTCATGCCATTTCGGAAATCGTTAGAGAATTCAACATTCCCAGATCCACTGTGTCAAGAGTGTGCCGAGAGTATGAAATTTCAGGCATAACATCCCACCATGGACAGCGCAGTGGTCGACCGCCTGCACTTAAAGATCGAGACCGGCGACGTCTGCAAAGAGTCGTAAATTCTAACAGACAAGCAACACTGCGTCAAATCACCGTAGAAATCAATGTGGGACGTACAATGGACGTGTCTGCTAGAACTGTGCGGAGAAATTTGGATTTCTTGGGCTATTCCAGCAGAAGACCGACTCGAGTGCCTTTACTGACAGAACGACATCGCTTGCAGCGACTCTCGTGGGCACGTGAGCATATCGGTTGGTCCCTAGATGAATGGAAAACCGTGGCCTGGTCCGATGAGTCACGATTTCAGCTGGTAAGAGCCGATGGTAGGGTTCGAGTGTGGCGCAGACCCCACGAAGCCATGGACCCAAACTGTCAGCAAGGCACTGTTCAAGCTGGTGGTGGCTCCGTAATGGTGTGGGCTGTTTTTTCATGGCATGGACTTGGTCCTCTAGTGCGACTGAACCGAACATTGACTGGAAATGCTTATGTGCAGCTACTTGGAGATCACTTGCAGCCATTCATGGACTTCATGTACCCAAACAACGATGGGATTTTCATGGATGACAATGCGCCATGTCACCGAGCCACAACTGTTCGCAATTGGTTTGAAGAAAATTCTGGACAATTCCAACGAATGATTTGGCCACCTAGATCGCCCGACATGAATCCCATTGAGCATTTATGGGACACCATCGAGAGGTCTGTTCGTGCCCAAAATCCTGCCCCATCAACGCTTTCACAATTATGGACGTCTATCGAGACAGCATGGCTCAATATTCCTGCAGAAGACTTCCAACGACTTGTTGAGTCCATGCCACGTCGAGTTGTTGCACTTCGCCGGGCAAAAGGAGGGCCGACACGATATTAAGAGGTATCCCATGACTTTTGTCACTTCAGTGTAAAATGCACAGTAATACGCTGTGAAACTGGCTATTTTACAGTTTATCACTGTACAACTAGTGAATTTTAGTTTATCGCTGTAAATTTAGCAATATTACCATTAAATTAGCTGTAATACATGTATACTGTAAAAACAATAGTATAATACTGGCAGCAGAGGTTCCAGCTTAAAACTAAAATGCACAGTAATACGCTGTGAAACTAGCAATTTTGCAGTTTATTACTGTAATCTACGTTACAGTCTACTACTGTAAAAGAGAAAAATTTACAGTTTATTACTATAAAATTACAGTCAAGTAAAATTATCTGTATTATATTGTAAAAACAACATCTTTTTTTTTAGTGTATGATAAAAATTCAATGTTAGGTAAAAACGAAACCGTTTTCTAAAAAATAAGTAAATAAATAGTAAAAACATCCGCATAGCAAAAAATGCACGCGTAAAGTAAAAATGAACTTGACGAATCCTTTAATTTTGGAGGGGTTGGTGATTAATGATATTCATAATTTGATCTCTCAAGTAATGGATTGGGGGAATTTTGCAATAATAAACTTTCTCTATACATAATTCCGGGATGAAGATGGATTATATTTCTGACTTTTGGTCAAGCGAAACTAAACTATATTCTTAAAAAATGCTTTTTAAGGCGAAGTTTAAAACATTAAAACAACCAGTATACCACTAACTGGAAAATTCAATTTAAACACTTTTTTGATTAATTTTGAGCAGTTTAAGAAAGCTGTCCCCCTAATAACTTTGAAGCGAACAAGCTTTGTTTCGTTAATAAAGACATATTCTGATTTCAGGTATCAGATTTATGTGCGAAGAATATATGTTGGATGTACATTTGCATTCTTAGACAATTAAGAGAATACTGATCAGATGCTAGAATGTTGATGACGGTAAAAAGGGAAAGTGAGCTCGTTTAGCTCTTTACAGAAATTCTTTTTTACTAAATGCTTCAAATTCCACCTCTGGTGGAAAAAAGGTTTCCCACTTTAATAAAAAATGTTTTTGAAAATTCATGGTTTAAGTTGTTTTCGATACTAAAGTACCTAAAGTATCAAAGTTAATGCTTTTGATAAATGTTACTATTGACGTAAACAAATTTTACCATCCTCAAATTGCACAAGTACACTGTTAAAGATAAATGTTGCTTTTACAGTATACTACAGATAATTTTACTTTATAGTAATAAACTGTAAAAATTGATAATTTTATACTGATAAACTATAAAAGTCGCTGATTTTACCGTAATAAATTGTAAAATTAGCAATTTAACAGTTTATTACAGTACATTTACAGTTTTAAACTGCAACCTCTGCTGCTAGTATTATACTGTTTTTTGTACAGTATAATACAGCTAATTTTTACTGCAATAAACGGAAAATTTGCTAACTTTACAGTAAGCAACTATAAAATTGCTAGCTTTTTAGTTTATTACAGTGGATTTTAGTTTTAAATTGAAACCTCGGCTGCCAGACTTATACTGACCGGTGTAAACACAACAGTTCATTTTAAGCATTGCAGCAATAAGAAGAAATACATAAATTTAAATGCTTAATTACGTTACAGATAGCGTATTAAAAGTATCTGTTTGTCTTAAAAACAAAAGTAAGAATAGCAAACTGCAAAACTATTGTAACAAAATAAATAATCGCTTGTATTCGGTTTCATTCATAAGTAAAACAATCCAAACAATGGCCATTTTTAGCTCCCGTTCTGGATACTGTTGAAAGTTGATGCATTTAATCTAGATTTTCTTAACATACTTTTGATTAAGTCTACTTTTAAACAATACGAACAATATTGCTAAAACCTTGTTTTGATTGAACTGCTTCGCTGATCGTTGAAAATATCTTTGACCTGTTCATTCAAGCATGTTGGCGTAAGAATGCTTAAAATGTTTATGGAAAGCCAAAATGGCACATATTTGATTTTGAATTATTCGGCAAAATTTGCATATTAAGGGAGAGAGAGCTTTTGAATTTTCAAAATTTTTTAAAGAAAATTTAACAATTTTGCATTTTCGATACTTGTTCGTTTGTTTCTTGAATAAGATTATTGAGTAAGTTTTCTTAACGGGTAGAAATGGATGGAAATAATTTTGATTTAAATGCAAGCTATTATTGGGTCTGAAAAATTAAATAAATACATCAAAAACAAATCAGATAGTACATTACTTGACATAAACAACCATACATGTAGACATTAATAATTATTGTAATTATTAACGACCATAATAGTAATATATATATCTAAAAAACACTGCGTGTCAATCCTTAAAAGTGCTTCTGACACTACTAAAGCTGTACTTTTACGTAAAAAGACCCTCTAAATCTTAATATAACCACCTATTGTTTTCCATCATTTCTTTCCTCCTCCCACTCTTTGGCAATAGCTCTCCTTTCTTTGTTTCTTTTTTTTTTTTTTTCACTTTTTGACAGTATCATAGCCATTACATTGATTTGGCGAGGAAGATAGCATGAAACTAATAGTTAACGTTTTTCTCAGAGACTAAAGAGAGAAAAGTTTAAAAACATGAACAATGAACATTTGTAGCGAAAAGGGACACTTATATATACACTGAATAGTTGAAACACTATTTAAATGATATTTCTAGAGGTTTGTTTTACAACATTGTCACTAATTTTGGGCATAAAACTAGAATAAAAGAATACCTCTTATGGTCATCACATCTGAAAAAAGAAAAGATATCTTTATTAGTATGTGTCATGAAATGCAATTTGTATCTATCTAACTAGCTAGCTGGAATGATAAAAATGTGGAAATTAACTTCCTTTTCTACCCTAATAAGTGGCATATAATAGTTAATAATTAAAAAAAAGAAGAAGAAATATATTAGTAAATGTAAGCAGAAAGAAAAAAGAAATGCCGCGTAAAAGCAAGCAGAACCAACTAACATAAGAAGAAAAGGATTTATGAGTGCGGAAGAAGATTTTTGTGGTATGGATCGTCACGCAATGCACATCCTTTGCCTTCGCAGATTCCAATTAAACATCATTTAAAATGCACATAAAATAAACATTAAGCATATATTCAAGTGTGTTTTAAAAATTAATTTAAATGCAATTAATTAAATAAATTAATGGTCCAATAAGTTAATGGTTCTCCAAAAACTCTATAGCTCTTTGACAAATAAGTCGTAGGCTATTAAACTACGTTTCGAGTTTTTCCGGTTTATATACTAACAAAATGCGAAAGTTCTTAGCTTGATGACAAACCATTAAAGTACTCAGCAATGCGATAGCTCTTTTCTAGATTTATTCCGAGGACAAATAAGGTAAATATTTTTTGCTATATTGTTTTAAATTACGTGAGGAAATAATTGCTTTTCCGAAGATATGCACTTTTATGGTGATAAAATCTATAAATTATTGATTTTCCTTCTAAAATGGAATCCATTAAAAAAAAAATATGTAGCAAATAAAACATTGTATATATCCCGGCCCTTGATGCAGCATCGTTATTTTAAAATCATAAATATAGATTTTTGATTACTTTAATGTAAAAAAAAATATTAAAAAAAACTGGTGTTACACAAAATACTTCATAATTATGAATGAGGCAATTTTCTTTATTACTTACAAGAAAACTACAGTAACTACCGGGTTTAACAACAGCCTATTGAAACGTGCAAATATTAGGGGAATCCCCCCCCCCCAAGGTAGCCAAAACATTCTATTGTTTAGTCCATCATCTTTTTAAACAATTGATAAATACCCTTACATAATTGTTCACCTAAGATAGTGGATTCCTGCTATAGTTTTCTACTCCCATCTTCAAAAAGTCTTCGTCTTCTAAACGGTAGAATCTCCTTAAAGTACAAATATTTTCAATCAAAACTCACTTATTTTCAACAAAGCAATGTACTAAAGAAAGAACTAAAATGGAGATACAATATAATTACATTAAATTGTATGTCGTTAAATATTAACTGTATTCTTTACTTCCAATGCACGCGTTTTACTTTTCAATGGTCTATATTTATCCAGACGTTCGCCCTGAAAAACGATTAAATTAATCTACCTCAAGTAGAATTAAAACATTTTTGGAACTATGCCATCTAAATATTACGAATGAAGTCAATTAATTTATAAATAAGCACGATAAAAATCAGTTCAAAAGGCCATGTGAGAGCGGATTTTATTTCACGCTTTTTGACTCCAAAAACTTGTACCGGACTGTTGTTTTGATATTTTGGGATTAAGAGCAATTGGTCATGAATTGTGAGCAACTAATGTTCTTCTCGAACCGTATTAAATTTACATACATTTTTTTTTCACTTTCTCAAGAATATATCATCGCTCACGTGTCCGCTCCTTGTGCTCTCGGTATAAGCCAGAGCAAAAGTCAAATCCTATTGGCCCGAAAAAAAGGATTATTTTTTAAGTAAACAAAATGAAGCAATTTCATAGGCTGAACGGAAGCATACAGGTGTTTTAAATGAAAATTAGATTTATGTAACATTAATGTTAAAAACCATTACCTATTTTGCAAACGATACATCAGTGAATATTAATATTAATAAGCTATAAAAGGTTTTTTGACTGAATGATAACCTTTATTTCTTTTTACACCTAGCATGGGTAGTTTTATTTGCTAAAACTTTCGGACTTTTTGCTAGGTATGATTTTTGACGAAATATGGAGTGGTGTTTTGTTTTTCTAGCTTAGCTTCTTTTGTTCAAAAAGGATATATTCTTCTTTTCATTCTGGATGTACTGGATATATTGATGTGGTATATCATTACCCATTGATATTTTCACGAACTGAGGTAACCATCTTTAATAAGGTAAATTATAGCGTTTAATTAAATTTTAATAATGCAACTATATTCATGCAAGAGCTCAATTTATTTTTCAAATTGTTAGCAGTTCTTTAAAATGCAATATTTTTTATAACATAAAACTTTGTAATATCATACAACCTTACTTTAATTATTATTTATATATTTTCTTATATTTTAAAGATTAGTATCATTAGATTAGCCCTAAAATCAAAATTAAATTTTTTATAAAACAATGTATTCGGTTTAAATGGACTACTGTAACATAGAATGGTATGTTACACATTTAATCTGGACTAATATATGCATAGTAACATATAGTAAATATTATACTCTTATTTTAATAGTGTATTTTTGCTCTTTTTTACTGAACAATGTATTTTCATTGGGCAAAAGGAAATGGATTATTTCGTGTTTACTCATTTATTCATTTATTGATTCACTAACCTAGTTCTTCATTAATTCATTTCCATTATTTCATTTATTAAATTACTTACTTATTTATTCGTTCACTTATTTTCTTATTCATTTACTATTTTATTCACTCATTTATGCTTTCTTACGTATTAATTAATTACTTAATGTTTTATCAGTTTATTGCATTTTATTAATTTGTCTATCATTTCATTTATTTATTTAATAGTTAATGTGATACATTTGTTAATTATCCAACAGAAAATATTTCATAGAAAAACATATTTTTTTCCTTTTAGGAAGTGGAAACTTTCAACTTTTTTTCTGATGCTATAAATTTACAACCAACAATGACAAATAACAATTCAATTCCATTTTATTATAGAATACAGTGTACAGCAATACAATGTATAGTATGTAAAATATTTTCAGACCAAATTTCCAATCTTCTTATTTTGAAAAATTAATTTAGCTTAACTATTTCACATTGTACCGCCTTCCGCAACTTTATAGAAAACAGATGAATACATATATATTTTTAAAATTATTGTATCTTGCTACTTCATAAGCAATTCAAACGATTCTATCCTTGAACATTATTCGTAGGTGAACGACATTTTCAGAACATATTCTTTCCTAGTTTTAATCAAAGAAAAAAAAAAATGTTATAGAAATTGGGTAGTTTAATGTTTAGTTAAGTCAAATTTAAAAAGTAAAGGTAATATTTTTTTAAATACAAAAGTGAAATTAAAATTTATATTTAGCCATTACTAAGAACTTATATATTTATGCTCCGGATGTTGCTTTTCATTAATAGATTATTATCATATTCATCATATTAAAAATTTATTACAAATTAGAATTTGTATTTTGCACTCAGCAATAAGGTGCATCGAAAAAAAAACGATTTTTTAATATCAAATTTTCAATAATGTAGACAAATTGCCTTATGCCAGTCTTAATATGATGCAAAATTAAGCTGATCTGAGTCAATATCTTCAGTTGCCTCTGTAGCCATTGATTATATAAAGTTTGTTAATTTTCAATATTTTTTTAAGTAGTAATAAATTGGATTCCTTAGTTCTAATAGTACCAAAATTGCCATATCCTTACAGTGTTTGCAAATTGTATTCATTTGGGTTAATGGCTTCGGTTACTTCTGGAGCCGTTTATTGTACAAAATTCTTTATTTTTTTCGTTATTTTAGTTCTTTCTATTTTTTGAATTATAAATTATAATTTTGAATTTCAATGGTATTGAAAAACAGTCATATGGTATCCTTAGAGCATGCGCAGAGTTTTGGCTGTTTTAGAACTAAGGATTATTTTTAAAAAATATTGATACGATAGCATTAACGGTTTTTGTATAATGCACCGCCCTAGGGATAAACTGAAGTCATTAACTCACATCAGTAAAATGTCTACACTCTCTAAGGATACCAACTGGAAATTTCTCTGCACTATTAGAACAACGGAACATTATTTCCCATTCAAAAAATAAAAAGTACTGAGAAAACTATAAAATTAACAATTTTTGTACAGTGATTGGCTTCAGAGCTAACTGTTAATGAGAGATAAAGTTGTTGAACTTCATGAAGAAAAGCTTAAACACTGTCTAAGGATAAAATATGGCAATATTTCACCTCTATTAGAACTAAGAAACCAATTTTCTTATTAAAAAAATACATTGAAAAGTAAGAAATTTTGTATAAAAACGGTGCCAGAGACAGCTGAAGATATTAACTCAAATCAATAACATTTTGCATACATATTAACAATAACATATAGCAAGTTTTTTGTACTATTGGAACATTGTTATCAGAAAAAAGTTCTTTTTGATGCACCTTATTAAAAACGTAACTCGTAAAATGTATCACCATACATTTTACTGAATGCGCATGAAAATTTTTCCTTCACATGAAAGGGAAAAAGTTCATTTTCATTTATTTTCTGATATAGCAAAATATGAGATTTCAAAATTGCTCTTTTTTTTTAAGTTAAGAAAAAACAATTTCTTAAACTAGAACATAATGTATGAGCAAAATCACAACCTTTGTTGAAATATTATATAATGATAACCCTTTTCTCCGCTGATGCAAAATCATATCAAGAATTTTGAATGTAATCATTATAATAAATTTAATGCTATCCATCAGTAACGATAACAAATATTTATCATCTCTATAGAAACAATGTTTCTGAAAACGATCAAATAGTGATAAAATTCCTCCGAAACGCGTGAGAAAGTTTTGTCTATCGACATTATGATTTCGGCAGTTAAATCACAAGGTGGTTGTAGCTCCTAAAATATGCCACCCTTATTATCCTGCTTTCATATTATACAAGAGGAATAATTAAACCCATTCATGCCTGATTTTTTTTTTTCCAAAGAAATTTTGTTTTCCGGTTACAGTGTCTAATGGATAGGAAAAATAATAAAAACAATATCATGTAAAAAATGTTTTTTTTTATGAAGGAAAGAAACATCGTCCCTTAAAAGTTACGACAGACACCAGAGGGTACATACTTTTTTTACTAAACATTTTTTCTGCCTACGATATAATATTTAAAAAGACATTTTATAAGAAGAAATAAAATCAGCAATTAACATAAACTGGTAAGCTAGGAATAACTTTGAAAACTTATATTTTTTTTCCTTGAGATTGAGAACGGTGTAATTTTTGATAAAGATCATATTAAAATTGCTACGGAACACTCTTTACAATGATTATGTGCTGCAATCTGTTAATAACGAACTGAAACAATATCAAGGTACTAATTGAACACTATTATTTGGTAGAAATATACATTTTTGGGAAATTCAGACCCTTTTTTGGACCGTCCCTAAAAAGGGACGCTAGAAATTAATGGGTTAAGCAAATGGAGCATATTAATTTTCTAAAAATGTTCAGCAGGTGGGAAAAAAACTAATTAGGCTAACAGCAAAATATTATAATTATAATTTTTAATTACATAGTTAAGGACAAAGGTATTACAGGATATGTTCCAAAAGGAAAAATAGTTTGAAAAAAAAAAAGATACATCTCATTTTTAATTTTGTATTTGTGCAGTTTTGCTTGAAAAATGAGTCGATGTGTCCTTTTGAGCGTTAGTAACTCCAATTTGTTAAAACTTTAATGCATCACTATCTCATATCGATGTAAAGCGCCACCCATACTTATGGTTTTCTTTGTTTATTTTTTGCCCCCCCCCTCCCTTTTTTTGTAAACGATGCCCCCATATAAAATTACTTTTTATCTTTCAAATAGAAATGTTAAGCTAGATTGCATTTAAGATAGTAAATGGCCGAAAAGGTTGAAAAATAGCTACGTAAGTATTGTTATGAGTAAATTGAAAATATAATGGACAGTGTAACTCTAATAAAAACTGAAAAGAATACTCAATTAGAATACAACATTTGCAAAATGTATTTGCGCCTCTTCTCCTTTAAGAATAAATGTATTCCGTATAAAACAGCTAATTGATATGAAACATCCATACTGTGAATAAGCACAAAATAGGATTTTTTTTTTCTTTAATCTTACGAAAAGTCCATTTCTAAAAATCGAAAATAAATGCTTATGGTCGTTAATTATTAGGTTCTAGTTAAGTTTGAGAAGTAATAATTCTAGTAAGATAAAGATCGGTGGACAATTTCTAAACTCCAGAAACTAATCTATAGCGATATTGGATAAAGTCAATGAAGATATGTTTTAAAAAAATACAAATTGTTGTACTTAAGTTAAAAATTTTGATTGAGTAGTAAGACTGAGAAATTATTCATTTTGTAATGTTTAGAAAACATCGCATGCTAAAGAGAATTTTCATACTTCACAAATGATCTTTTAGAGGAAATAATCTATAAAACTTAGGAGAAATCCTTATAGAGTCGATATTCAATCTATTATTTCGAATTCAGAGTCAGTTAAAATATCCAAAAGTTCAATGATCATAAATTTGCTATCAAGCTTATTAGCTGTCGCAAATGAGTGTAATCAGTTCAAGCGAGCTTTTAATTTTAAAAGTTAAAATTTGACAGTTTTATGATACTTATTTAGTTTATTGTCGTAGGATCAAACTCGTGCAGTAATAACTATCAACTTTTGGGTGAACAATAGAAACCCGTTTTTCAAATATAGGGTGGTCCTGTATTTTCCTGTGCGGGAGTTACACTAATTTTGAAGATTGCCCCATACCTATCAACGTTTGTTTTCCAAATTTTACCTTCCTAGTAAAACATTTCAATCGTACATCGTTGAATGCTGACTGATGTATTTCTGTATTTTTACATGTTCATTGCATTTTCAATTGTAACGGACAGGATATACTCTGGGTACCGTGGTTTCAAGGCCGTCATTTCAAGTTTTTCCAGGGGGGGGGTGTTCAAACACAATGCAGTTTTAATCGGAAAACATAAAAACCACGCCCACTTATATGTAAATACATTGATTTTTCAAAGTCAGGGGGGGGGGGCAATTGACGCCCCTGACTCCCCTAAATGACGGGCCTGCGTGGTTTTTGCATTAATTCTTTACCTAACTTTCTACACTTATTGTATAAAGGCTTGTACATCATCGTCTGAATAAGTTTTGCGCAAAATAATTAGGAGCGCTCACTGTAAGAAGATCCTGTTTTACTATAACATAGTACAATTGACTATGTCAGATAATTTAGAGCTTTGTGTTCAGTTTAATTATGGTTTAGAGGAAAACTAGGGCACACATGTATACTAATTATTTTTTTTCTTTTTTTTGGTAGAGCATACTCAGCTTTTAGAATTAATTATATGAGTTTTTTGCACGCACACAGCCATGTTGAAAAAAAAAGAGAAAACCTCGATTTATTTCCCCCTTTTTCATTACAAGAGTTTCAATGCTTGTTTTTTTTTTTTTTTTTGAAACTAATTGTTCCAAATTTTTGAAACTTACGGCTTAATTCATATTTTTGAAAATTTAATTTTCGGTTCAGTTATATCAGCTCATTTCAATATCCAGCAATCAAACTCAAACGTGTTTAGTAGGTTTCAAATGCGACACATGCTACTAAATAAAAGTCATAACTATAATTGATATTAAAGAGTACTATAGAAAGATTCAGTTGATTCAAACTAGAAAGTAACTTAAACAGTCGTATTGCAATGTTTATTTTTATTTTTGAATTCAATATATATCTACGTTTTTAAGCATACATTATTCCACCCCAAAAATAGCAACAGATGAATGATATGTCTTGTGTAAGTATGCAATTGTCCATTACTACTTGTTGCTAACTTTCTTTATTTCATAAGTGAAAATGTTGCAGTGCATAGATTTCGTCTAAAGAGAAAAAAGATGCCTGGAAAGAAGCTGGAAGTGAGTAATGAGCTCAGCACGCCAAGTCGGCCATCAATTGTAAGTGTTATGAAATTAGTAAGAATTTTCTATTTTACAATTGTCTATAGTTAAAAAAATCTACAAAAAATAAAATTAATAATGCTTTATTTACTTTTTTTGAAATTTGGTAGTAGTGTGAGTTTTAAGTATCTGTTTTTTTTAGAAATTTCGTTTTCAAAATTTTAAATGCAAAACTTAAAGTATAAATTCAGTAAAACGTATCAATTTTAACGCTCTAATTATATTTTAAAAAATATGCAATGATCCGGAATATTTAACGAACTCTACAGTTGTAAATGCCTGAAGAGCTTTTAATGGTATCTTCAGTTTTAACGTTATAGGTACGGGTTGAAAGTTAAACAAATAAGGTTCTTTGCGTAGTAGTGACTAAAATGAAAACTACTGTAAATCAGATGTAGTCTAATTTTTATTTCGTAGTGGTACAGGATTTGAATCAGAAGCATTTTTCTCTCAAAAGATAACTACGAACTTACCTCTAAAACTTTAAATTCTTATAACTGACACTTTTCAGTTTCCCCATTAAAATTTCTGAGTAAATATTAGAGTCAGATGCCAGCAAATAAAGTACTCAAGTCAGAAATTTAAAACGAAATTTTTTTTTCTAGTAGAGATGATATACCAGTTTGAGGTCAAACCGGTAATGTTTTTTTTTGTTATCTATTCAACGATTTTCCCCCCAATACTTGACATATTACTCTTGCAGTAAACAATATAACTCATGTTTTAAAAATCAATAACTTTGCACTAGTAGGAATATCGGAAATGAAATGAAATAAAAAATACCTTTTTGTTCACCCTTTTTGGACTAATGTGGAGCTTCTCTCTCTTTTTCCTAGCACTTATAAATTTACTTGCCTTCTTAGCTTTGTGATGGATGCTTGCAAACTTTATTTCTTGAGCCCTCTTAATGGAATAGCCATTTTGTCACGAAACAATATTAATGAGCGGGATATTCTATTATCCGGGATCGAAATAATGCGTTACGAAGTTTTGGTACATTGAAAATGCATTATATTAAGTGGGATATATTCTTTTAAACAATATTTTAATAAGCAGGCTCGACAGTACTGTTTGTTTTTACTATATGTATCTAATGCTATGTGTATCCTCTTTAATTTTTATATCTAGATGATGGAACCTTCAAGAAAGAGGGTTGCCGTAATTGGTGGCGGATCAAGTGGAATTGTTTCAATAGCCCAACTGAAATTGGAAGGGATAGAGCCGATATGTTTTGAAAAGACTGGTAACTTCGGCGGTACATGGTATTACAGAGAGGAAACAATGGAGGGAGTTGCTTCCATCATGCCAACAACTATCATCAACCACAGTAAAGAGATGGGGGCCTGGAGTGACTTTCCTCCACGAAAAGAGTACAGCAACTACATGAGGCATAATGAGATGTTGCAGTATATCACAGACTACGCAGAATACTTCGACTGTTTAAGGCACATCCAGTACAACAAGGAGGTCACTGAAGTGAAACGAAACGTCGATTACGAAGATACTGGTCGATGGATTGTTTCTGTGAGGGACAACTTGACTGGAGTGGAGCAGTCAGATGTTTACGATGGGGTCATGGTTTGTACTGGGCACATAAATCTCCCCAAAATGGCCATTTATCCAGGGCAACATCATTACAAGGGAAAAGTTATGCACACTCATAGCCTGAAAGAGGTTAAAGAATTCAAGGGCCAACGAGTGCTTGTGATAGGAATTGGATGCTCAGCACTAGATGCAGCTGTTGAAATTAGTAGTGTTGCCAAACAGGTGAGACGAAACTGTTAATCACTATAATGACTGAATTTCCCTGTGTATTTCTGCAGCAAATCTTATTAAGTTTATTGAGAGTTCTGTTCTATTGTTACATTACAGAATAAATTGTAAGTTAGGAAAAAGCTTAATACTTTCTTGAATTATTGTATATCTTTTGATATTCATTTTTTTCCCAGCTTTTTCTACTAAAACTCCATATTTTCATTTTTTGCTGCTGAAAACCAAATTTGATGAAAGCGAAAATAACATGGTTTACTTGAGGGTGTACTTTTTTGCTTAATTATATTAAAATATTTACGTTTTTAGTAGTGAATACAACTAAAATAATAAGTTTAAAGCACATTAATTAAATATATAAAAAAAAATTTCTGAAGAAATACATAAGTTGTGTGTTAGCAAACAAGTTTAATGCATCAATATAAAAAGTAAAAAAATTATTTCGGACGTTTGAATTTCTTAAACTTCTATGTAATATATATATTTCTTTTTCGCAGATTTCCGAATAAATCGTAAATTAAAATAAGTTGTAACAAATATAGTTTGTGTATGATCAGTTAAGCTCCGATGACAAAAGAGCTAAGCCATTATATTTGTTCAAATAGGGTGGAAGAAAACCGGATTGTGAGAATACGAGAAAAAAAAAAGCATTTTTTATGCACATGTGACCATCAATCTAGTGTTAGATTTGTTTGAATTCGTATAAAACACACTAAAGAAAAAAACATGCCAGCAAAGATACAATGAGTAAAAAAGCTAACAAATATTTTTTACAGACAATGTACTTTAAGGGTATCACTACTGTTTTTTTGCTTTTTTTCCTTCAGAAAAATTCAGGTCCAGATATTGTCAATTTGCCATTAGACTTGTTTCCAATCAATTAAAAGAAAAAACTTTAACCGGCGCGGTAGATACGCATAATACATGTTTAAATTAAAATATTGTTTTAACTCGTAAATAATTTCCGAAAAAGAAGAAAAATGTCAGAAACGAAATTAGGTAGTATAGCAAGGAGGGGGGAGGCATTTTTAGAGAAACACGAAACCAAAAAAATCATTACTATTGTTTCTTTCGGGTGGATATTTCATTCATTGTTTTGCATTTTTTTAATTTAGGTCTACCTCAGTACACGGTGTGGAGCTTACATAATGAACCGAGTTGGACCCGGTGGATATCCGATAGACTACTGCTTACTACGCCGGCACTTCTTGAAACACATCGATTTCTTCCCAATAGACTGGTGCAGCAAGTTTATTGAACATTTTTTCCTAAATCCCAAATTTGACTACCATTTGTATACAGTAAAGCCAAAGTTTCACACTTTATCAAAAGATCCTATTCTCAATGATCAAATTGGCTCCAAACTTCTATCGGGTGCAGTGATCCAGAAAGGAGACGTTGAGTACTTTACAGAAAACGGTGTTGTCTTCCATGGTGAAAAAACTCCCACAGAAATTGATACAGTGATTATGGGAACAGGATACACGTGGAAGTTCCCTTTCCTTGAGGAAGGGGTGTTAACGAAACACAGAGGGGTGATAAATCTCTACAAATGCATGTACCCACCTCAATTAAAGCATTCAAGTCTAGTCTTCATTGGATTCATCAATCCTTTTGGACCAGGCTTTCCGTTGGGTGAGCTTCAGTGCAGGTGGGCTGCCCAAGTGTTTGCAGGAAACTGCAAGCTGCCATCAGAGAAGAAAATGCTGAAGGATGTCAAGCGAAGACACAAGAAGAATGAAAAACGGTACACCCCAAGTGAGATAATGAGCATAAGAGTTGACTTCTTGCAGTACATGGACGAAATTGCAAAACAGATAGGAGCAAAGCCAAACTTAACAAAATACTTTTTCACAGATCCTCAACTCTTCTTCAAGTTGTGGTTCGGTCCTTGTCTTTCCTACCAGTACAGACTTAAAGGACCTCATAAATGGGAATGTGCGAGAAAGGCCATAATGACCTGTAAGGAAAGAATGCTGTGGCCACTGAAAAACAATGCTAGGATTTTAGAGACTTCGAAATTTCAAGGACATTTTAAGGCCATCAGTGAGGAATCTGTGTTAAAACTGTAATTTTGTATTGCTGATGAATCATTTTTGTACTTCATAAAACACATATTGTTTAATTTCGCTGTTTATTTTCTAGCATTCCTATACTAAGGTTATGTCTTCAGAAAAAATATATGAAAGTTTATATTTCTAAGCTTGGAAAAGTTTAGCGCCTTAAAATGAAATATAAGGTTTTTTTTTTTTTTTATTTCAGAAAAAGATTCCATTAACAAACATCAAACTACTTCTTGACAGTTTCAAACCATGTTTAATATTTATTTAGCAACCGAATCTTCATTTAAATTAAATGTATCCGTCAGTTGTGAGCCTTAACTAAAGGTAATAATATGAGATATTATAAATACCTTTGTGTTTAAAGATTAAAGCAAACGAATCAAAAGATTAAGAAAAATAACTGCGCAGGAATGCACATGCACGTGTTTCATCGTTGAAGGAACACTTTTTTCAATGCACAAAATGTGATCTTATGGCTGTAAAGACACAAATATCTTTACCGGAAGAATAAAATGTGAGTCCCCGACCAGAAAAATAATTAGTGAGACAGTCTAGGAATTGTGTTCTTGTTTTAAGGTACCACTACAATAAGGCAACAGTTCCAAGAAATCCCTATTAGAAAATAACGTTATCAAAAAGAAAAGTAATAAAGCTAAAGATTAAAAACTCTATGCATAAATTAAAAAAATTGCAGTTTTCATTTAATTAAAATACTCATAAATTATTTTGAACATATTAAACTTGCATATTCGAGAACGTCTGGAAAGGTAAGGGCTCATAACGCATACGAAAAGGAAAAGTGATATGATGATGGTTTAATTAAATTACTCAGAAAATAATCTCCCTACTAGCTGCCAGGGCAGCTATATTAGCTTCCTGCGGCATGTTAATGCATAATGTCCCGCTCCCCTAATGTTTACCTCATTCTGATGTTATATTATTTGATGTAATTTAATATTCATAAGATTTCAAGACATACCACGCCCACGCACGTGGCCCGCTAATGCCCCAAGCAGCTAGCTGCGTGGCCCGGTGTTGCACGTAGTGAACACTACGTGCAACGTAGCACTTGCACGTAGTGAACGACGTTAAAAAGTAGTGAAGAAAGTTTCCACAAACTACTCGCCGCCAAGGTGGCTCGCTAAATGGCGCATTTACTTTTTTCCTGCATCAAAAAATCATTCGAATTATTAGGATGCTTCGCGCCTTCAAAATGGTGAGGAAAGTTTAAGCAAGTTCAGCTCGCTCAAGGGAAAGAAGCAGACTTGGATAGAAACTCGATTTTTAATTTAAGTAGATGACTTTTCAACTAATTCATGTTTCAAAAACTTACAAGTAGCTAACGATAAAAGTACTAAGTACTTGGCCTGCTAATGAGTTTCGTATTTGATTTAGTTAAGCCTTCATTCAAAATTCTCATTATCATTATTATTACTGTTTTATAGCAACCACGTTTTGTAATAATGGATTTAATATTTAATCATTTAGGACAAATTGCTTTAAATTTGACTGCTTATTAATTGATGTCTTCGTTAATTAAAATCGTATACTTACATAAATTAAAACTAATAAAGCCTGAAAAATTACCTATCTATTGGTACCTGATTCGAATTTCAGTTCATTGGCGTTCAGGAGAAAGAAGCGTGACATAGATAGATAGAAAGATAGATGGATAGATATATAGATAGATACTCAGTTTTTAATATAAGTAGATTCTTCTACCGACTACTTGAATAGGTTGATAAAAATTCATGTAAATAATGTTTGGGGGATGGGGACAAGCTACTTTAATTCACAAACACAAGATTTTACAGGAGCTTTAACAGCATACTTGGAAAAACTCAATCAAATACAAGTATATAATGTTTGCAAGTGGAAAGTCACTGAAATGAAAAAAAAGAACGTATTTCTTGATTAGCAGAAGGAAAGTCAGATGCCGATCAAGTGAGGCAAAAATTTGTGTAACATTAGCAAAAAGGAAATGAATGCATTCTATAGTACTAATTCATGATTTGAATCAAACAAAGTTTGTTAGAACTACAAATTACTTGTTTTACTTACATTTACTTTACAAATTACTTGTTTTACTACAGTTTCAAACAAATTGCCCTTCATGAAGGAACTTTACCTTTTTCAAAATGCGTAACAATCTATTGATGTTGTTACTAAAACCACTGAAAAAACGTAGCTGAAATATTATACACTACTAGTTAAATGTAACATGTAAAAAAACATGTAAGATAAGAAATTACATAATTTTTTAAGTAACAGGTCCCTTTTTTTTCACTTTAATTAATATTAAGTGTAAGTATGGTAGATAATTAAAAAAAAGAGAGAAAAAAATCATGGTGAGGTTTAGCACCACTAAATATCGAGCAAAGGTTTGGAAAACCTTGTGGAACCTTTTCCGAAAATAATGACTGCTGTGATAATAAATTGGCTCAACAGTACACTTTATCTTCACTACTTAACCCTCGTGGGTCCCTCCCATTTTAGTTACACTCAAGACCCTTGGGGTCATAAACGACCCCAATTCTTCCTGTAATTAATTTATTATGATTATTGAATATTACATGCGTTATTTAAGTTCACACATTTTTTAATGCTAAAAAAAATAAAAAGACACAATCAAAATAAAATTCAGTTTATGCATTAAAAATAAAAATTTTAGAGCAAAACTTACAATAAATGTAGATTTATTTATAACTGTTACAGACCTGAAAAAACATGATTTCTTGCAAATGAATTTCAAACACTTATGACATTTTTCAATGCATTTTCTTCCAGTTCTCTTGGACAAAAGTTGCAACGTGCTCTTTTTTTGGCATTCTGGGAAAGTGACCCCAAGGTTCTTGTGTGCAAAAAATGCAATTCGGGAAAAATAAAACACAATAATAGCATTATTTTGAATAGAAAACTAGCAGAATAAAAGTCATAAAATTCTATTAAAAACAAATGGTTGATTAACAAGATATATTAAACAGAAATTGCATTGGGGTCACATATGACCTCAAGGAACCCACGAGGGTTAAAGAACGTGAAACTACTTTTTTTTCTATTTTCTCAGGAAAAGCGAATTTTTTTTACAATTTCTCAAACTTTTTTGTAAAAGCTTGAAATAAGAAATAAATTATATTTCTTCAATAACTTAATCAAATTATGTCATTAAACTAATTTAACGCGTTGACATTAAGACTATTTTTTGGATTTAAAAAAAAGCTTATTTTATCCTTCTTACTGTTGATGATATAGTAGATTTATAAAATTTGCAATACTTTTGACGGATAGTAAACGTATTCGACTAATAGTGATTGTTTAGTCATTGCTTGAAAGAAAAATGCGAAATTACGAGCAAAAAAATTAATTTCCTTACGCACATTTTTTTTTTTTTTTTTTTTTTGCGTTTGTGAGGAACCAAGAGTAAAGAAGTATATTCAAAAGTTACGTAAAAGTGCAAATAAAATGTCCTGGGGAGCTTTAGAGGCTCTTGGAGTTTCATGCCTTGAGAAAAATAAAGACATAGAACTGACGCCTATCACCATCGTGGATAAGTTATGGTATAAACAATAAATAGTGCTTCTGTTGTGTATCAATTTACATTTACATACAATTAAGGTAGTAGTCTGATAACTTATGAGTATTTTTATGACTTCTTTGGAGGGTGGTTTTTTATGGGAAAATAAAAATGAATTATCTTGAATATTAAGAGTGTTTTTATTTACATATTGAAAATATTAAAAAAAAATATTTGAAACACTTTAATAGTTTATTACTATTATTACTGTCACTCGAAGTTGGAACTTCAAAAAAAAAAAAAAAAAGCACGTGGGTGGCCCGGGTGATTTTGGCTCTTGATGTTATCTGAAATCAAATATTCTTGATTATTCTTAATCTATAGACATGTCATTTTGGTCGGAACTACTGAAGTTAAACTTCAAGTGTAAATAAAATGGCAGACTTTGAAAAAAAAGTCCTTTTATTTTAGCAAAGAAAAGGTTGTAAAATAAAAAGTTAGGGGTGAAAAAAATTCTCGTTAGTACCGACGAGAACTATAAGTATGTAGAACAGCCTGTTAAAATTTGAAAGCAATCGGTTCAGTAGAAAAAAAGTTAGGACCCGGGCCGACCAGAAAAACAATGTTTAGAGAAAAACGCGTTAAACTTATACTTACGTCAATCGCCTATGCCTGGAGCGGCATTTATATTTAAAATTAATATATATTATATATACATAAATATGTATATAAATATGTATAATAGAAAAACAGAGTCAACCCAGGTATAAAAAATGCGCGCAAACAATACAAGGCTCCAAGCGGTTGCAGCTGCCGGTCCGAGGCACTCTAGGAAACTCGTTGTAACTCCCGAAATATTTCGAATTTCTGTCCGAAAATTTCAAAGTATATTTTCAAGACATTGTAATTTCAAATTAAGCAAAAAACAAATTTTTCTATTTCTTGAACCCAATTTACCAGACTACTACCTTAATCATTTTCGCGACTTAGGAGAGGAATGTTAAGCTGCTCAATATTTTAATTAAATACCAATATCATGAGTTAGACACAGTTTTCAAAAAGCCACCACTGGATTTATCTCCTGAATAAGGTACGGATTGCAAAAACAACAGTGAAGAGCAGCAACCTGCAGCTCATAGGCCCGTCATTTCAAGTTATTCCAGCGGGGGGTATCAAAGGGTGAAAACACGATGCAATTTAATCGAAAAAAAAAAAACCACACTCACTCATCTGTAAGTATATTAATTTCTCAAAGTCAGGGGGCAATTACCCCCCTCCCGATCCCCCTAAATGACGAGCCTGGCAACCCTACCTTTCAAGGGTCAAGCATGTAGCGAAAAAAGACTCCGCTTTATAGTTAAAACACTTCTGCGGAAAACATTGCAGTTGCACAGTCTGCCCACGGTTGTTATGGAAGAGTAACATGTTCAGTTATGAGTCTATCTGAATAATGGGGAAAAGTAGAAGTTTAATTTTGTTTGTGTTCGCTTAATTTAGTGGTTAAAACAGATCAGCTAAATCTGGTAAATCTGAAAACTAATAGATGCTTCCCCCAATAAATTGACTGTCAACCATTCCATCTCATGGATGGTCAGACTATGTCTAAATATTGTATAAAAACTTAGTTTGATGCAGCGAAAAGTTATTAACATTATTCTCTCAGCCGTTTTTCACATTAAAAAATCTGGTATGGACCCCCCACTACTTCCTTTTACGTCTAAATTTCTTAGTAGTTGCCTTAAGTGTTAAAAAAATGAGCTTGGAGTGAGCAAGGTAACAATTCAAATATTTACACCCCTAATCTGCCAAGAAACAATGGAAAAAAGGTTTTACAATGGTTAATTTTTCTAAATATTGCCGATTTTAATATCAGTCAGTACCTGGCGACCAAGTCTTGCTCGTTTAAAAAAAAAAAGAGGTTTGTAAAATCGTGTTTTTTTCTGAAATTCGAAGTACTTATTTAGATGAACTTTGGTACAACTTTGATGTACCCCCCCCCCAAAAAAAAAAAAAAATAAGCGCCAAATCTGGCACTCCCTACGGACTTTTTAGGGTTGCTGTTTCTTTTTTTGTGGTTGCCAATTTAGGTTTTTTCAGCTTTTAGTTTTGTAGTTGCCAAATTTGGTATTATCTTGTATTTTGTACCATTTTCTGAGTTTTTTAAAAGTTTTCTGGCAGCAACGCAAGTTTGTTGCGCCAAAAGCAGGTATTTTTCTTGGCAAGAAAAAAAAGTTGTCAAATTCCCGATTGGAGGGGGGGGGGGGGTACATCAAAGTAGTTCCGCATTTTTAGGCCGTTAGTTGCAATTACGCATTTAAAACAGCCGTAATTTAGGCCGGAATTCAAGTGAAACATGGTTGATCGCAACTCACCAATGCAATCACAAATTCTCAAATTTGGATTGAAGTGAAACGTTACAATCGCTACGAGATGCTATTCTATCGTAATTCAACTTCCAGTAGCGATTGCAATTTTGGTCTAATTTGTGATCGACTCGAAGCGATTGCAATGGTGTTTCACTTGAATTCGGCCCCAAATTAACTTTATTGTGATCAATCTCTTCAAAAACGATAACAATTTTAACATGTTGCCAAAACTCATTTGTCAAATACCATAAAAATTTTAATTTACGCTGATGCGTTACCATCGAAACTCCGATTTTGAGTTTCGATGGTAACGGCTGATGTGATTAAATATGAAATCCATTGTTATAATTAACACTAGAACCGCGGGAATTTCGATATAGCTAAAACCGCTGAAGGGGTCATTTTGACCCCAGCTAGTAATTCAATGAAATAAGCGCAAACGCGTAGTTTAGCTAACTGAAATATTTTTAAAAGAGTAATTATTAATATTTCTCAGAATTCTAGTTAAATTATTTGCATAAAACAACAGTTATCGACGGTTTTTTTATTACAATATCATATTTTTAAAACTTTTTTTAGTTTGAGTATAAAAACGTATATCCAACAAAATTTTCATACTTTTGCTATAATAGTATGTATTATATTATATATATTATAAATGGGAAAATAGCGTAAGTAGTTCAATATGTTAAGCTATATTTAAAAACTGTAATAATAAGTTTTTTCAGTTAGTTATAGTTTTAAAAAAATTGACAGTTTACAGAATTAATTGTGAATAAAACGCAAAAGTATACTTTGTATACTTTGCACAAATAAGAACTTTGTACTTTGAACAGATATTTATGAGACTGACGCGCTGCCTACTGCGCTACCGAGGCATTGAACAGATATTTACAGTTTTATTTTTACAACTTGACTTTAGAATATGTCTTGTTTGCATTTAATTTGTGGTTGTCTGTCGTTTCAATTTGTTGCGTCACACACTAGAGTTTGCAAACTATATTTATTAATGTATTTATTTTTAATGAGAAAGAACAAACTTTTCTCATGATTTTCTAATCAAGTCTTGAAGTGGTGCTTACTAGCAAATTTTTCAGTTATAGTTTTATATAAAACCAAATAATAGATTGCCATCAAGGTGCAAAATATTACATAGAAGCTGCTCCTCTTTTACGTCAAAGCGTAAAAATCTCATCCTTCCATGAACGTAGTTTCTTAGCAATGCATTCTTGAAAAACTATGGTCTGCATTTTTTTTTTTTTTTTTTGCAAGAAATATTTTAGGTATGTCAAAATTGGCATGGAAATATTTATTTCTTCCAATGTTACTTATTAGTACTCTAGACCAGTGATTTACGATGCGTGTGCTCGTATGTTATGCCTTTTCACTTTACTTCAATAATATTCAGCTGCCGATATGTTTCATCTACCGTGCATTTCCTTATGTCCTTCAATATCAATTTCTTTATAACAAGAATAAAAACACTTAAAGGACTGTTGTGGATAATATTGCGCTTAGTATTGGGTGTTGGCCCCCTCCTTCCTTCAAAAATCGTATATTTTGTTCCAATGTGAAAGAAGTTCAAAACTTTCTCCTCTTTGTCAACTTACTATTTTTCCACTAAAAAATTTATTGTTGATTTGTTTTTAAAAATTCTTCTCGTACGTGTATTTTTTCCCGAAACATTTTTTTTTTAAAGTTCAATAAGTTTTCATAACTTTTGCGATGAGAAAGAACTGGGTTTGCAAGGGCATCACCAGCAATATTTACTTTCAACTTCTCAAAATAAAACAGTTTCATCATTACCATGACCTTCTAAATACTTCATAGATAATTGTTTTGAATATTTTATAGCTTCCTGGACAGTCTGATGACGGAAGTATTTCTTATATACAGAATTAAATATTTCCCTTGTAATTTTTTTTTATCGCGTTCAAGCGTAGCCTGAGTTTCAAACCAATCATAGTGCTCAAAACCAACAGATCAAAATGCTTACGTTTCAGTCCCTGGGAATAGGCTAGAGACCCCCCACCCCCCCACCCCACCATTTCTAATTTTTCAAGGTGGGAGGGTGCGTGCTGGATACAAATTTTATCTGAAAACAACACCGAATTATATGTAAAAACATCAATTCTTTAAATTTGAAGGGGGGGATTGACCCCCCAACCCCTTTCGTGCTAAATTACTGCCTATGTATTCCATTTCAGAAACTCTTAGGTAAGGAAGAAATATACTACAGTTGCTTACCAGAAAATGTACGTGTTTAGTCATTTGTGCTTCAACATTTGTCGAGGGTCATATTGACCCACACCGCGGTTCTAGGTATAAGTGCTAATAACTGAAAAAATAATAATGCCAAAAATTTTTAAATCTGGAAAAACACTCTTCCCCTCAAATAATTAAAAGTCATAAAAGGAATTGTTTCTTCAATTCATACTTTTTGCGTGGTGGTAAATTGAACTTCGTTTTGGGTCAAATTGACCCCTTCCGCGGTTCTAGTGTTAAACGTGGTTGCTATGAAACAGTACCAATGAAAGTAATCATAAAGAAAATGGCGAAAAGAAAGCTTCTCAAACTTTCAATGTAGGCACAAAAAAAAACGGGGATTTTTGTGAAAACTCGCGTTTTTACAGAAAAAACGCCGACGTAGATGAACTCAAAAACCAAAACTCTATCTAAATACAAAATTTTAGCGAAATCGTTAGAGCCGTTTTCGAGATCCGAAATATAAATAAATGAACAGTACCTGGGGACCGAGCCCGCTCGGTTAAAAAAAAAGAGGTTTGTAAACTCGTGTTTTTTTTTTTAATGCGAAGTACTTATTTAGATAAACTTGAAAAGCATTTTTAAGCCTTTGAATGCAGTTACGCATTTAAAACTCCGTAATTTGTTTTAAAAACACAACCTTATTTAACATTTTGAAGCAAAAATGGGACACCGGTGTCCCACTGAACGAAACACCGATTTCCCATGAATATTTTACCTTTTGCGCAGAAAGGAACACCACTGTTCTGTGCTGCATTACATAACCAGAAAAATATTGAAATGCTAAATATAATATTTTCCCCTTATTTTACCGTAAATTAATGCAGAGTAATGAACAAAGTTTGAAAAATACGTTGATAAAAATTCTGCGTCAATGGGTTAATCCATGCTCACCGTAAAATCACGCCCAATTTCATTTCATTTGGCGCCGAAGGCGCGGGAGGGGCTGATGAGAATATATGCAGAGTCCCTGTTCTCCAGTACGCATTTAGTCCAGTTGGTTTTGACTTTCACTTCACTTGACACTTCAAAGTTTCCCCCATACATACCACAACTCGTGGTTTAACCGGGATGGGGCCTTGAAGAGCGCTCTGTTCATTTTTGAACAGACCCAAGGGCCGAGCAGACCCTTGGCCCAGCATCCCCCTGAGGTATCGTTTCACTTAAAGGATTTTATGACCACGAACATTTTTAACGTCTCCCAGCCACCATTTATGAAGACTATGGATCTTTGATCAGCTGTATATGATCGGCCCGGGACCCTCCGATTACGAGTCCGACGACTTACCGATCGGACTACAAAATCCAAAACTTTATCTACATACAAAATTTTATCAAAATCGTTTGAGTCGTTTTCGAGATCCGAAATCTCTACTAATAATAAAGCTGAAGGTGGTTCTGTCTGTCCTTCTTTCTTTCTGTCTGTCTGTCTGTTACCCGCGTAGCGCCAAAACCGTTCGGTCGATTTTCATGCCACTTGGCACAAAATTAGTTTGTAGCATGTAGTTTTGCACCTCGAAGCGATTTTTCGAAAATTCCATTTCGTTTCTCTACTAATAATAAAGCTGAAGGTGGTTCTGTCTGTCCTTCTTTCTTTCTGTCTGTCTGTTACGCGCGTAGCGCCAAAACCGTTCGGTCGATTTTCATGCCACTTGGCACAAAATTAGTTTGTAGCATGTAGTTTTGCACCTCGAAGCGATTTTTCGAAAATTCCATTTCGTTCTTTTTCTATTCGAATTCTTAGCGGAAATTCGATAAAATAGGGAAGAAATATTTCACACACATTTTCAAGTCTTATGTCATTCGAAAGCTTGGAATTTTCTGCACAAAATGAAGTTTTTTCGAAGTTTCTACGATCATCAGGAGAGCTGTAACAACTGTTTTTAGAATCCCGAAATTCAAGGCTTACCTTCAGTAAAGCAAGCCAAACGATTCTAAAATGGTTCAGCTCGATAATAAAATTTGTTTGAAAAGAGAGATGAAAAGAATTATTTTATCAACGGAAATCAACTTTTCATGTTGTTACTATGGTTACGTGTTCATACTTATTTTTGTTTCGTTCTTTTTCCAGGGTTGCCAGACGTAGTATTTTTGATTCTACGGTAGTATTTTTTCGGCCCAAATAAGGAGCGTAGTATTTTTCTGGCAACCCTGTTTCCAATATACTAATGAATTAATTAAAAGATTTGGCGGATTTTTTTTTTTTTCATTTTCATAGATTTCGCATTTCAGCAACATTGATTTTGGCAACGTTTGGAAACAGTTGTATTTTGTAATATTTTTTTAGAGGAGGTATAGTATTTTTTGTTCCAATTCTCTGGCAACCCTGTCTTTTTCCCGGTGAAGATGCTTTGGGACCCTGCTTGGCGCTTATTTTTGTCCATCTCCCTTGGGGTTGCATTCGAATGTTCCAAGGGGGTGTTTTACCCCATTTATCGGGTAAATCAGTGTTTTCAATGCAAGGTTATATATATATACAAGAATTGCTCGTCTAAAGATATTAGATGTAGTTTTGTGTCGAAACTTAATATTTTAAGAATGAGTTTCATATTTATTGATTTCTTACCTGAAATATCTTACTAAACACTCTTGAGGAGGAAAAAAGGATTTTAAAACTAACTATAACACTTTTATACTCAATTTTGAAATCGCACTTGAAAAGTAAAGTAATCTGATTTTTTATATAATGTAAGTGACCATAAAATTCAATAGATGTCGGTGGACAATTACCACTGCTTTTTTCCATGGCTTTTGAATAAATGAAACAGCTTGTTATCTAGTGAAGCCTTGTTTTAACATTTCAAAAACAATAACAATTTAACGTTGCCAAATACCATAATTTGAACTTGCGCTGATGTAATTAAATATGAAATCCAATTGTTATAACAAAACGTGGTCGCCACGGAAACAGTAACAATGAAAGTAAACACAAATAAAATGGCGAAATAGAAGCTTCTCAAACTTTCAATGAAGGCACAAAAAAAACGGGGGATTTTGTGAAAACTCGCGTTTTTACAGAAAAAACGCCTATGTAAATGAATTCAAAAACCAAAACTCTATATAAATACAAAATTTTATCGAAATCGTTAGAGCCGTTTTTGAGATCCGAAAAATAAATAAATAAATAAATATATATACAAGAATTGCTCGTTTAATAAAGATATTAGATACATAGAAGAATTGCTCGTTTAAAGACATTAAATTCAGTGAATTTTTCGCAAAATATCACTAATAGCTCTAAGTTGAACCCAAATTCAAAAAATATTTTTTTTTGCCAAATTTGTCGACAATTTGGCGATATGTCGCCAAGTTGGCGTCAAACACTTGGCGATCAAAAGCTTGGCGACATATCGCCAAGTGGTCGCACCAATTCATATCACTTGAGTCTCCATTGAAATTAACACTGATTTACCCCCAAAAAGGGGTAAAACACCCCCTTGGGATCATTCGAATGCAACCACAAGTGGAGGTGCATAAGCAGACCCCCTTCAGAGCCTATATACCAAACTAGAAACTTCTACGGCATATAGTTTTTGAGTTATGCGACACACATACATACATACACACATACATACATACACACATACATACAGACGTCACGAGAAAACTCGTCGTAATTAACTCGGGGGTGGTTGAAAAGGATTTTTCGGCTGTTTATATGTTGGTAGGTACATATGCACGTGCTGACAAATTGAAAAAACTACTGAACATTCATTCGGGGGTGAGCAAAATCAAAATTTTGGGCCCAAATTTGTGTAATTTTTTTTTTTTTTTTTTGCGATCGCAATACTTCCTTCACTACGAAAAAGGAAGTAAAAACAAAGTCCTTACGGGAAGCAAAAACTTTGCTTGGACTGGCTGTGCTTTCTCTTTTACCTGCACGTTTCTTTGGAGGCACAGAACTCTCTGTATGTCTTTCATATAATGGATAGTTCTCATTCAGAAATTAGTTTAAAAATTACAAATATGGTTGTGCGGTTTGCTTTGGTATGCCCTATGTTCCCATTTACCCTACTGAACCTGCTAACGTTATACTCATCTGTTTTTGGATAATACATTTTATTTCCTTTTTAGGTTGTTTGCCCGAGTTATCTTTTTAAAAGTGTGTTTCGCTTTCATTCTAGCTAAGATGCCAAAGAAAAAATAGCTAAAAGCTGAAAATTTTTTGCAAAACCTAGAAACAACCCTATTTCTGAAATAATACCTTAACAAGATGATATTACAAAAAAGACGCATTAACATGGAAAGACATATTTTTTCCCAATTTAGTTCTTTACCTTTTCGGCAACACAGAGACATATATGTCCCGCGGGCAATGACTCTGTAGTACTGATCCAATTAAAAATAATTTATCTTTTCATTGTATTTTCAGTCTGTTTTCCAATGCCCCTGGGGTAAATGCGTCCAGATAAAATGGTTAAATAGAGCAACGGGACATATGTCCTACCAAAAACTACCCCCAGACGCTTAGAAATTTTCAATCAAAAAAAATATTAGAACTGAAAGAGTTCAATATGTAATTTTGAAACAAAAAACACAAGCCAAAAATAAATAAGAATAACGAATAGGGCAACCTTTGTTACATAAAACGCAGAAGTCAAAGTTGCGAGTGCATTATTCGGTCACGTTCAAGGCTGTTACGATTATTTTCAGGTGACAACTTAAAGAAGATTAAATATAAGGTTTTTAAGGCTACCGATAACGATTAAGAAACTTCTAGAGAGGTTACACAATTTCCTTTTATTTCTAACTAGTCTTTTCCCTTTTTTTTCTCATAATTTTCTTACCTATCTACTTCACGGAGGTTTGATCAACCGTGTAAAGTTGAGAAAGTCCCAGAGGAAAAAAAAGACAACACAAAAAGACATGTTTTTACGATGTGTTTATTGCAGTAGATGTGTCACTAATATTCTGTTTATGCGAAATTTATTGCTTTTAAGAGTAGGTTGTTCTGATAAAGTCAGTGTTTTGCATGACAACCTTCTTTTAACTATCAGTACAGTTTACGTTACAATTGCTTCAAACTAAAAAAAAAAAACCTGTAAAGCACCTTGCAAAATAACGTTTTATCTGCGTTTAAGTGTCATAACTATTTACCTTTAGGACTGAACTTTAATTCAAAATTTTCTTCCAAATTTTGAATACGTTTACCTAATTTACACATTTCCGCATTATTCAGTGCGCACACATTTTTAAAGTCCTGCATAAGTTTTTGATTACCAGCTTGTAAAAGTTTCATTTGCCGTATTTTGAACAAAATTGCTGTACTTTTCTCGCATACCGTCAGCTGAAAAATACAAAAAAAAAAATATTTTTAATTTTTTCTATAATTTGAATGCTCTCTTCAAATTAGATAGATAAATATGCCACTAGTTGCAAACGTCACAGAAACAGATGGGGTTCCATCGTTGCGCTTTTCGTTATTTTGTAGTTAAAGCACTTGATTAATATACATACTTGCTGGTTCAGCTCTTGGACTTCGTAAAGCAACATCCTCATTTATTATAGATTAAATTATTTATGTAGTAGCCTCATATGAGTAAAACTACTGAGACCTATACCTAGTAAAACATGGGAGGGACTTGAAGGTATTACCTAAAGTATTTCAAAACAGAAATAAATAATTACTCAGTTTATTTTTGTCACTGTAACATGATATTTAGTTTAGTTCGATATTTACTTTTATTTTTTTTCCCAGTCGGTGAATATTCAAAATGCTTCCATTCCGGGTCTGGCGAAAACATGCTTGAATTTGGATAACTTCATTTATATTTGGATTGAAAAGGGAGAAATTCTAAAAGGGGCGGCATGATTCCTATAACAGTAATTGATAACGTTATGCTGGTTTTTAACCCTATTTTTGGAATTGCTTGAACCTCAAATAGGTGCATGAATAGTTCACTGCGGACAGCCGATATTCAACTAAAATAAACTAATTAATAATTAACCGTATAAAGATACAAAGTTATAAAGAATTACACAAACAGTAAAGTAGGACATTAAGGACCTGCGGACTGTATGAAAGCTTGGATTTCATAATGTTTCACAATTTTAACTTCAAAATTTTATCATTTCATTTCCTTGTCTTATTTTTACCATTTTTGCTGTTGAAAGTATGATTTTAGGATTAACTGCTGCAAAAATAGTGGCTTAAACATGGACATTCTATACAAATAGAAATAAACACGCATATTTTTAATAAAAGTTTCTATCGCAGGGAAAAAACAAATTACGTATAATTATATAACAACAATTTTTTTCCTTAAACTTAGCGCCGCTACTGCTTTGTCTCACCGTTCGTGCTTTTTGAGTGGAGATAAAATGCCTCGTACAACAATTATCCAAATCTAGAAAGAGATAACGAGACTTTGCAGGAAATGCTATTGTTATCAAGTGAATTTAAAAAATCGTTCTTATCACTTTTATCTAATTATCTACTGAAGTCAAGTTCACAGCGACAGATGCACCGCAGCTATTCATTTGATCCCTTTAACCACAGCAAATTTTCAATTTTGAATACAGAGTTCACCTTTTGGTAAGTGTGTAGACTTAAATATATTATTTAAAAATTTTATTCAAAATGTTTCTGTACTATGATCGTTTAACCTTATTCGGGCATTTCTCTTTCCACAATTTGTATACGCGATTTATAATGTGCTCTACTTTTAAAGTTTTATACATATTTTTAGATGTTCTGATACAGTGTACTCTCACGTATGCGCCGATCCAAGAGACCTACAGAAAAAGACGCATAAGTGAACAAGCCTATTTAAAAGTCTAAAATGCAACATAAGTTCTAATGAGAGCATGAATAAGAATGTTTCTATAGAAAATGATCGTATTACTATTGTTCAGCAACTACTGTAATCTAACTACAATGATAGGGAGAAAGCAAAAATTTATTATACCTAATCACAAACTGGTCCCTTTAACCCTTTAAGCTGTTTGCCCGTACGGTGTACGTGCTACCCGAAATTGGTCTCATCTGGTTTGCCCGTACGGCGTACGGGCATCGATATTTTCAGATTTCTTTTTCTGGTTTTCCCGAACTGTTCGGAAAATTGTAAACCTCAAAATTCACAGTAAGTGTGAGAGAAATTTTTGCATAATTTGTAAACCATTCATTACTGCATGCAGAATGTACTTGAAAAAAGCAAATATTTCGGGATTTTGTGACCAAAATTGTAAAATAAAAAATATTGTAAAAGCATTGAAAACGAAAAAAAAAAATTAAAAATTCTTTATATTCTTATTCTGTTAAGTATGGTACTTAACTATATGCAATTAAAAAAAAATGCCTTTTTTGGAAGCATTTCTGGTAAAATAATTGACCGCTTAAAGGGTTAAAACGATCCATAATAGATAATTGCCCCTTTCCGAACTTTAGTTCATGAGGGAAAATGCCTTCCGTGAGCAATGAAAGCGAAACATTAAATAGGAAAGTGAAGAAACGTGCTCATGTTTTAGAAAAATAAATTAAAGTGTTTACATTTTACGAAAATTTCGGCGTATAATTGAAATATTTATCTTTAGAGCGATGCATAAACGAATTAAATTATCATTATTTTACTATGGAATGTGCTGGGACTACTGAAAATCGTCGTATAAGTGAAAACGGCGCATAAATGAGGAGGTGTATAAGTGAGAGCTCACTGTATTATAATATCTATACTGCCGTGCTAAGCGCAAAAGTGGTATCTGCAGTCGAGTTCAAACTGCGAGATAGAAGTTTTTTTAAGTTTTGCGCCACCATGTATGTGATTCAGATGAAACTTTTTCAGAATTTTCTACAAAATATTTCCCGTTCTCAAATGACCATATACTTTGGTATATATTTTTTTAAAAATCTGAAAAAGTTTCATCTGAATCAAATACATGGTGGCACTAAACTTAAAAAAACTTCTATCTCAGTTTGAACTCGACTGCAGATACCACTTTTGCGCTTAGCACGGCAGTATACTTTATTTGTGTATCCAATAATTTTTTAACCTAAGCAAAATCATTTGTGCGTTTTTTGAACAAAAAACTTTCGCGTAACGGAGTACTGTTTCCTTTTATTTTCTTCTTCGTTTCTAGAATAAGTTCCTTCTTAACCATCGTGAGTCCCTCCCTTTTCAGTTACACTCAAGACCCTTGGGGTCATAAACGATCCCAATGCTTCCTTTAATTAATTTATTATGATTATTGAATGTTACATGCATTATTTAAGTTTACACACTTTTTAATGCGAAAAAAATAAAAATAAAAAGACACGTAATCAAAGTAAAATTTAGTTTATGAATTAAAATTATAATTTTTAGAGCAAAACTTACAATAACTGTAGATTTACTTACAACTGTTACAGACCTGAAAAAACATGATTTTTCACAAGTGAATTTCAAACACTTATGACATTTTTTGATGCATTTTCTGTCCAGTTCTCTTGGACAGAGTTGCAACGTCCTCTTTTTTTGGCATTCTAGGGAAGTGACCCCAAGGGTCTTGTGTGCAAAAAATGCAATTCGGAAAAAATAAAACACAATAATAGCATTATTTTGAATAGAAAACTAGAAGAATAAAAGCCACAAAATGTCATTAAAAACAAATGGTTGATTAACAAGATATATTAAACAGAAATTGCATTGGGGTCACATATGACCCCAAGGAACCCACGAGGGTTAATGCTTACGTTAAAATTTAATTTTAGAAAAAAAGCAACAGTAAAAAAATCGATTAAAAGAGCTAAAAACTATATTAAATCTTTACATATCATAAAATGAAGATCTCAAAAAGCATCCATTTGTTTTAATGTGCACAACTCGAAAACTGGAGCGCTAGTTTTTTGTAGTTTATTTTAGCCCTGGAAAGGTTTAAAGACCGGCTCGAAAACTGTTTGGTAGGTAGTTTTTTCTAACCAAACTTCAAAAAGTAAGCGGTGATTAGTTTATAGCAGGGGTGGCCAACCTTTTTAGGGATAGGGCCACTATTTGGAGAGAAAAAGCTCAGCGTGCCACATTGTATTTTTCCAACAAAGGGTCATTCCATAGAAATGTCAACCTCAGCCTAAAAAATAAAAGTACCTTAAAGACTTAACTGTGACATATAATTTTATTCAACATACTTTCTAGTATATGAATCCAGCAAAAATTTTGAAAAATCTTTTTTGGTGTTTATGTTGGAGCTCTGTAAGTACATGGCTGCAGAAAAATCTTAGTAAACGCTAAAAACATTGGTCATTGTTTTCGTGCATAATGTAAGAATTTCTGTAATTTTTTAGAAGAACTGCGTTTCTTATAAAAGTTTGGAGTTATATCTGATGGAATTAACATCTTTTTTCATTCAGTTTATAAGATAAGCATTTTAATTATCTTCATTATTTCACTTTCTTATTTTATGTTACGTTAGTCACAAAAATGCAATGTTTTCTATTTTAAAACTGAACTAAAAATAATTAAATACCATAGCTCTTTATTTTCTTATGTCTATATCATATCTACTGGAAAATCCTAAAATATTTATTTTAGATACATTTAATAGAAAAATATTAGTGTGACTAACGTAACATTTTAGGTGTGTGACTAACGTAACAGTTTGAATGTGACTATGGTAACAATTAAAAAAAAGATTAATGTAGCTTAAAACTTAACTACTTTAGTTATTTATTTAAATTTCCAGTTAAGAGTAAATAAATATATCAAACTAATTTGAAATATTTGAGGCAAAATAGCTCCTTTGACTGCTTCAGAACGGAAAAGAAGAAGTCGGGCGAATCAGAGCCTCTATAAAATTCAGATGAAGGAGAAATGTCAAAAACATTGATGCGTTCTTTACGAAAAAACACAACTTCGGGTATGAAGTTAAAAGAGGAAGAAAGAGAAGCCTCAAAATAATTAAATAAGTAAGATGCTTGCAAAGAAACAAACTACTATTTCCTCCATATCTGCAGAATCTCCTTTTCTCACAAGGCAAGCACTGGAAAAAGCAACGAAGAAATATAGAAAAAAGCTTTAGCCAACAGTCATTGAAAGAAAGTTATATCTATCCAAAAGCTGGCAATCAGGTATAGCAGTTAATATAGGAAATCCTAAATCCCATAGACAATCGTTAAGTTTGTCGCATAATACAAAACAATAAGTTCTCTAATTTTATAATAATGTGATAATTTCGCGATTTTTTCCCACAAAAAAGATGTTAAATATGTAAAGAACTTTGTTGCCAACAAGAGAAAGAAGCTACAAAAGGGTTTCCCTATGTATAACTTAGAAGAAATCCATCAACTTTATAAAAAAAATTAATAAGAATGAAGAAACTGGTTTTGAAAAAAATTGCGAGTTGACTCTAGGAAGTTTAAACATTGGGCTCAAAAGATCAAAGATGAGAGAAACAGGTCTAAGATTTGAATGGCCCAAACCTGATAATATTCAGTTTGCAGAAGCTAAATTTTCTGTGACAGACTCAATTAAGTTAAAAGGGAGCCTTCCATTTTAAATTTCTTACCCCAGAATAAATAAACAAAAAAATACATAAAATAAAAAAATAATAATAATAAATATATAAATAAATAAAAATATGCAACACAATAAGTTTAAAAAAGGAAAAATTAATGTAATTATCAATAATATTAGCCATAATAAATTTTATTTAAGAAATCTATTGTTTGTTATTCGATGGTTACGTTAGTCACGTTACGTTAGTCACACTCCATTTTCAGCAAAAGTGACACTTTAGACTAAAAAAATTCAAAATTTAATAAATGTAATATATATTTTTAAAAGCTAACATTCTATATTTTTCAAATATATCAGCCAATTTTTAACACTTGCTTAAATTTCAGAAATTTTTGCCTCACAACATGAACATTATTTTTCAAGGTTGCAAAAATGTTACGTTAGTCACACTGCTATTTTGGTTGAAAAAATATCTGTTGTCAGTAATTTTATTTTAAATTCTTAGCAGAAACAATACATGTACACCATCTACATTGCAAATCCACCAACACAGCGAAAAATTATTTTTTATCATTTAAGTTACAGATAAAATGAGTTATAAAATCAGTTCTGAATGTTACGTTAGTCACGATGGAATGACCCCAAACTGAAAATTTTTGAAAAGTTAAATTTAGATTTTATGTTGGCTGACTATGTAATTCTTACTCAAATGAAACATTTTTTCTCGTAAATCTGAGCAATTGAAATCTAAATGATAATAAAGATAAAACAAGTCCGAACTTAAGAGTTATCCTTAATAAACACTTTTATAAGTTATGTTAGTTGGCTTATGCTTAAAAAAGAAAACAAATAGCATTAAGCATTCTATTCTAAAAATTAAACGGCTGTACTTAATGTGGTTTATGAGTCTATATCTTTTTCCCAAGTCTTTAATTTAAGGATTAATTCTTGAGAATTCAAAGAAATTTAAGTGTTTTAAGTGATATCAATTAATATTCAACTGTATTTAGATTTTTCTGCATTTATAAAAAAAAATTAGAAGCGTATTTTGAACCAAATCTACAACAGCATCAGACGGCTAAAGTGTGTATATGAAAAAAAAATGTTGGTACAAATTTCTATATAACTTGAATGACTTTCTGTTGAAGTAAGCTCTTATATTTAATTACCAATGCAAAAGGTCAGCAGTGAGCAGTGTTTCTTTCAGGCATCTCTCCGGGAGGGCAGCGCCACCCCGGAGAAAGTCAACTGCCCCCCCCCCCCAGGGGGAAATCTAAATTAATTTGGTTTTCTGATTGACTTTTATGGAAACGAAATTATGAAAAACCAGAAAACTAAGTTTTTTAAAGCATTTATCGCCGCTCCCTCGGGTGGCCATAGGATTTTATTTACGGAGGGGGTAAACCAATCATTAAGGTGAATTTACAAATTCATATTTCAAAATATTAAAGTTTTTATTGAGAGTAAGAATTTTCCAAGTTATTTCGGAGGGGAGAGAGGTTGTCAACATCCACTCCCTTTAATACTCCCTTTGCAACTGCGGACTCAGCTTTGGGAGAGGTCATTGTCGGAAAAGGAGGGGGGGAGGTCAAAGTGAAATTTTAGGGAGTCGAATGGGAGGAGGGTTAGCCAAATTTATTGAAATCCAGCAAATCTAACTTTTATGGAGGAGGTCATAAGAAAGGAGGGGAGGGCGAAACTACAATTTTAGGTCTCAAATTTAGTAACCCAATCGCAAATTTATCGAAAAATGTCCCCGAAATGAAGTTTCAGGCTATTTTTGATCGCTTAAGGTCTCGCCCTCCCCATGACTCGCTGGATTCGCGCCTATCTTTTTGCCCCTCCGAATTCTCAAAGTGCCCCCTCCCCCCCCCCCGGAGAAAAATGTCTGAAAGAAACACTGAAGGTCAGTAATTCCAATTTGGATTTCAGAAGGGTAACAAGTAGTGTCTTACAGAGAAATAGCCAAAGAATATGAAAAGATCAGCATTTTTTTATGATCCTGAAAATCATCAAACCTAACACTGAATGTATACTTAAAATAGGTGTAAAATTTTCTCCATATATCATTGGAAAAATATTAAATTTGGGTTGATACTTTCAGTATCAAATTTAATGTTTTATTCGTTTTCTCCAAAGTAGAGAGAAAAAAACTGAATTTTCATCATAAAAGATTGTAGATGGCCTATACTGGTTCAGGAAGTTTTTTGTGTACTATCTTAATTTTAAATTACTCAAACACCGGATAATAAGAGATGACATAGCTAAATTCATTTGCTATTCTTCATTCCAAAGTAGTAAGTCCTCATTACTTTCCTTCCAGACATTTTTAAAAATACACTCCCTAAAATATTAAATCTTATGACTATTTTGCACAAGGAGTAACTTGCCATATTCTCCTCTTTCTCCTGGGAAAAGTTCACAAAACATTCAGAGCTCTATTTCATAGTTTATTAATACAGTGAACTTCACAGGGTCACCAGCAGAGAAAAAGTCTCATTCTTTGGCAAGGAGTTTGTGATAAATAATTTGATGATTCTTTTGAAGTTTTTTTCCCAAATTATTTTCAAGTAATGTAATAAAAACAATTTAAGGATCTTCATTTGTGCAACCATACCCAATTTTGTCCAATCTGGTTTCTTAATTTTACTTGAAGAGTTAACCTTTTTTTTAAATTTTATCCACCCGTAGCTGAAACTATTGCAGATCAAGAATCCATTCTTCAGCATCGAAAGTTTCATTCGTGTCAAGCACAAATATTATTTACAAAGCACTGTCTGTAGCGTCACAGCTTTCGTTAATTTGTTTCGTTGATCTTTAGATCTACCTATTTTTTGACAGGGATAAACTGTATGTCTAGGGACTTTGTTAAAATATTGCTAGAAAGGTGGCAATGCAAACTGTGAAAATATTTTGCCATTTTACTTGCCCGGCTATTTCACTTTGCCCCACATTCCCCTATATAGTCGATCTGAAACAATTATTCCTAGATATAATTTTTATCACAATTTCTTACAGGAAATCTGGTTAAGGCCATGGCAGAAAAAAAGAAGAAAATTGCCGTCATTGGCGGCGGGTTGTCTGGGCTAGCCTCCGTTGCAATGCTGAGGGATGAAGACTTAGAGCCCGTTTGCTTTGAGAAAACTGACAAATTCGGAGGAACATGGTGCTACAGAGAAGAGAGTGTGGAAGGTATTGCATCCATAATGCCAACAACGATCATAAACCACAGCAAAGAAATGGGAGCAATCAGCAACTTTCCGCCTCGTAAAGAGTACAACAACTACATGAGGCATAGTGAGTTGTACCAGTATGTAAATGAATACGTAAAACACAAAGGCATCGCAAAATATGTGAGGTACAACATGGAAGTCGAGAGTGTCAAGAAGGCTGATGATTATTCAGAGACTGGAAGATGGGTTGTGACTGTTCGAAATAGTTTAACAGGAAAAGTGGAAACAGATACTTATGATGGAGTTATGGTTTGTACAGGCCACATAAATCGGCCTAAAATGCCACATTATAAAGGACAGGAGAAGTTCAAAGGGAAGATAATGCACACTCATAGTTTGAAGAGGGTACATGAGTTTACAGACAAGAGAGTTGTTGTGGTTGGAATGGGGTGTTCAGCACTAGATGCAGCTGTTGAATGCAGTAGTGTTGCAAAACAGGTAAGACTTTCTTTTTCTGATAATTTTTTTTTCTAAATAAAATTTAAAACGAATAATTAAAGACGAAACGAAAAGCGTGTTAGGTGATATTAGCTACAAAAACACATACCTTTGTTAGTAAAATTTTTAAATTAAAATTAGTTTATTGCATTGAGTTAATTATTTTGTCCTCATTTTTAGAAGAAAAAGAGCTAAAACTATGGAACTATAAATAAGTAATCGGTATTTTGCAGATATATCGTTAGTCATTTTTTGCACTATTTTTTTACACTATAAATGAGTATTATGCTGTAAGTTATCCCCCATAAATCAGAGCAACTGCAGAACTATAAGCGAAACACCTACAGTTTGGTAATAATATTCTGAGACTGTACTTTTGTCCTTATTAGGAACTCACCAGTCGGGAATAGTCAGTAACCAAGCTGGTGGCAGATCTCCTCTCATTGTTGTTAAGATTAGCTTCAAACTGGTAGACAAAATTGCTCGCTGCTTTGATAAATCAAATGTATCAGTTTTACTGTAAGCTCGCCTACAAGAAAAGGCTATCTGCCTACATATCAGTTACTGACTATTCCTGACTGATGAGTTTCTAATAAGGAGGACTCTTTGGGTGCATTGATTTTTCTATGAATAAGTTTTTTTTTTTTTTTTTTTTTTTTTTTTTTTAATGTTAAACGTAAAATTTAGTATTACTTGAAAAAAAAAAAAAAAACTTTATGTAACGTGCTATTTGTCATAACATTTAAAATTGCTATTTAGTATTCTTCCAACTATTTTTATATGCTTGGTTGTTTTTATATAATTTAATTTGGACTAAAAAGTCTAATGCATACTAAACAATGTTTGCAGTTCACATCACTTTACTAGAGTACAAAGCAAAATGCTAAGCTAAGTATTTTGGGACAAAAAATGTTTTATTGATTTAATTCTAATCTTCTGTCACATAGCTCATAACTCTTATTTATTTCAATGTTGAGACAAAAAGTCATTATTTAATTATAAAGAGATTTTCTTTAAAACATTGCTAATAAACATGCAATATTAGTTTTATTTATGTCCCACAAAAAATTAAGTACGGCATACTATTATTGTTTCTAACACCAATAAAATAAACATATTTCCAGTAATTTATTTCAATAAATTAAGGAACTTAACTCACACACCTGCAATATTTAATCACGAATAAAAACTTGTGAAACCATATCAAATAAATAAATAAATAAAAAGAAAATAAAATAGTGCGCAAAACTTTGCTTTCTTCTCAGTGCTGAGCCTCTGGTCAACAGGTTATCCTAACACCTTAAAAATAACCTGGCTACAGGAAGATTGTTAAGCAAGCATTGTATTCAGGAGCTGGTGCCCAATTTAACATGATTCTGATAACAAAACAAATAATCATATTTATGAGTCAGTTAACGAGGAGAAATTGTTATAGTGACACAGCGCCAATAAGTATTACTAGCAAGGCAGAACGACGGTTTGCACCTCTAATTAAACAAAGTGAATAGTGCGTGACCCCCGGAAATGTTCTTATCAGGAAGCAGACTATGGATTTTTTTGCTTGTATAGAGAAGTATGGGGGAATTTCCTCTTCCTAAGAAGACAATTCTCAAAAAATATTTTCCGTCTTATGAAAATTTTCATCAGTCCAAAATGAAAACTTTTGTAATTTTAAATCTTGTTTAACTTGGACATTGATTAACCACCAGTCTTCTAAAAAAAAATTGTGAATCTATGCATTTTCGTTATAAAAATATTTGGACTTATTTTTCCCCCAAGCTATTTTACTGTTGAAGTTTACTGTATCTCGTATGGATGATTATTAATTCAAGCTCTTGATGTTGCTAAAAGTTACGAATTAATCTGTCCAAAATTAAGAAAAAAATAATTTGTTCATTTCTATTTTCTTGTTTGTTTATTCATTGAAAAATTTTAACTATGCACAGCAATATGATACTTGAGGGTTAGCGCTTTCCAGTTATTTACATGAAGCATTGGCTTAAAATATTAGAACTACAAAGGCAAAGAAAAGTTTCTAAAATAAAACCATCACAGAAAAAAACTACTATTCGCCGTAACATTAGAACATAAATTTGACTTAACAAATTTATATAATCACAGTTTCTTTCATTTTTTTTTTGTTTTATGCTTTGTAATACCCATATTATAGTACGTTTTCTAAGCAATGTAAATTTTCTGTAAATGACATAGTTAAAAGCAATTATTGCGTTGAATATGATTCATAAATTTCTATTCTATTTTTAAATTTTCTCCCATAGGTTTACCTGAGCACTCGAAGTGGTGCATTTGTCATCAACAGAGTAGGTCCAAACGGATATCCAATTGATTATGTATTACTCCGCAGGTATATCACGGTTTTCTTGGACATATTACCAGCATGGTTATGTAGCTGGTACATAGAAAAATTTTACTTAGATCCTAAATTCGATCACAGACTTTATACTATTCAACCGAAAAATCACCTGCTATCAAAAGATCCTATTTTAAATGACCACATCGGGTCCAAAATTCTATCTGGTGTAGTTGCTCAGAAAGGGGACATTAAATACTTCACTGAGGATGGTGTTATGTTTGAAGGAGACGACAAGGTCACAGAAGTTGATGTCGTCATCATGGCAACTGGATACATCTACAAGTATCCGGTGCTTGAAGAAGGTGTTTTAACCGAAGATGACGGTGTGATACATTTGTACAAGTTGATGTACCCTATTAATTTAAAGCACGCAACGTTAGCGATAATAGGATTTCTAAATCCTTTTGGACCTGGTTTTCCACTTGGAGAATTACAGTGTCGATGGGCAGCTAGTGTCTTCGCTGGCAGGAATCACCTGCCATCCAAAGAAAAGATGATGAAAGACATCCAAAAGAGGTATCATGACAATGTAAAACGATACTCTCCAAGTGAAAAAATGTCCATAAGGGTGGATTTCGTCCAGTATGCTGATGAAATAGCCAATGAGCTCGGAGTCAAACCAAATCTTTTAAAACTTTTCTTCACAGACATTCAACTATTTCTAAAGTTATTGTTTGGTCCAAGCTTATCTTATCAGTACAGATTGGAAGGACCTCATAAATGGGAAGGTGCTAGAGATGCGATCATGACAAGTGAAGAGAGATTACATTGGCCACTGCAGAAAAAGGCGCACGTGGTGAAAAAAGGGTTTATTGAATCGCTCATTGAATATGTAATAAATTTAGTGCCGTCAAATTTCTATCTTTAATACTTCAGAAAAATTATCACGAAATCTGGGATGCCTTTTACCAAAAACAATCCTAATAAAAATGACAAATAAGCGTTTTCATATCAGTACCTCAGGGTGAGACTAAAGCAAGTTTAACGAAGGCAATTGTTTGGCTCTTATGGCGTTGTACGCAGAATTTTATTCCGAAATTAGCCATAGCAAAGTAATTTATAAAAAATTCTTTAATAATTATTTACTAGTGTTATGAGAGTGTGAGCCCCCAACCTTCGTATTCGTCAGACAAACATTTTTTTGTTCTCATGCAAAGTAGTGACTTGCGCTAGATTAACTTTGAGGTATAGATAACTAGACCATCAGAATCATTATTTATTTTTACATTGAGGCTTATGTATTGAATCATTTTTACTTTAATGTAAGTAACGCAATTTATTCTAGTAATTGCTCTGAAGTTCTAGTAATTTGCAACCTGAAAATGTATATTTTCGAAATATTTTTAAATTCAGTTTTGAATAAACCATTTATATATATATATATATATATATATATATATTTTTCAATATTTTGTCATCATAATTTTTGTTTTTTAATTTTAATTTAAAACAGTACACTACACTTAGTATTGAACCTGCATTTTCAAATTAGTACCGACATGTTTTATGAATGAAATCACCTCCAAACATGAGTAATATCGGTTCTGTTCACCATTTTTAATAGTTCTCTGCTTTTACTATGTACTACTTTTGTAATGTATGCATTATTGCACCTAAGTAATAGCAAGATGTTGATTAATTTTCTAATGTATAAGCTTTATGTGAAACGCACAATAAATATTTCGTACATTTAGAAAGATTCTTATGTCTCCTTTTACCATTTTTTACCACCGAAAAACTCAAAACTGTTCTAGCATAAAATTAAATTGTCTTTGAAAACATCTGGCTGATATTTTAGCATAAAAATAAAGAATTTAATTTAATCTTTATTTACTAACGGTTTGAAAAGACGTTTCTTCCTTAAGAGTTTGGATCCCACGCCTTTTTCCGTGTGCTGCTCTCCCAAAAAGCCTTCAATAAATATATTCACTAGCATTTATGCTTAAGACAAACATTTATTAAAAAAAGGAAAAAAGAAAACTTAATCTGAAAATAAGAAGGGAATTTTAGAATACAATCTGCAAAAGTAGAGAAATATTATAATCACTCTATTTGTAATAGATTATTTTATATTGACTGTACTTTGTCGTTGCGTAAACATTCAAGATTACATATTGATAAGATAAGAATACAATAGCCATTTTTTATCTGCAAAAAAACCTTAGCTTTTGCCATTGACTGATACGGTGATTATTGCAAATACATTTTTTATTTTTTTATTATTTATCAATGTTGAACTCAGAAATGATAAGTTGAATAACATCCGCGTAAAAACTCGAAATAAAGAAGAGATTTTATGAAATCACACTACTTAATCCGCTATGTAAAAGGTGTTAGTTTTAGTTATCTTCTATCAAGGACGGAACCAGAATTTTTTCAAAGGAGGGACGATTGGTTATCTTACTTACTTTTTGCTATGCATACTGGTTTACAAATACTGATCACAAAGGATAAAGGATTCGGACTTCAATTTCGAAACATTTCCGTGGGAAAACCTCAAAACTTCTTCCCCCAACTTCGTTAAAAATGGGATAAAATTGAATTTTTAGTACTTCAATACCGAAAAATTACCGGTAAAGAGTCCCCCAAGAGAGGGGCGATCGCCCCAACGCCCTTCCCTTGCAGCCGCCCCTGTCTTCTATCTACTAAAAGGAGCTATTGATGCAACAAATGAGGGAAATTAAAAGTAGTTTATTTGTTTAAGTACAGTTAAAGGAACGTGTTAAAATGACCTTCAGTCGTTAAAATTCGCAGCAACTAAAGTGTGTAACCCGTAACGACTGCATCTCCTCTGCTAGGTTCGGTCCTTTCCACATATCGTCAAATACAACTGACAATATATCGCCAAATATAGCAACAAATCGGTGATACAGCGTCTAGTTTTTAGAAATAATAGATGGTACTGTCCGTCCGTAAGGGTTGCGCCTAGCACTCGCGAACAGTTCCACTTAAAAAAGGGTAGATGGGTTGTGTGTGATAACTTTTCGAAGTTTTCAATTTAAAACTTGCATTTGCTATATTCTTTTGACATATTCAACTGAACTATGTACTTGAAATTAGCATCGCTTGATACGGCTCAAAATGCTTTTTATTACTCTTCCCCTTATTGTTATCTTACTTAATATACCTATTTTGGTAAGATCAAAGAAAACCTGAAGCATGCATAAATGCGCGGAAGGTTTTACCTAAGAAGATCAGACAGTATGTCAATTAACTCAGATTACATTCAGTTACAGTCCTAGAGGATTTGCGGAGCCAGATCGCACACTCAATCCAAACTTTCGTAAATAATTCCAACACTTTACGGTCTATGGGATAGAACTAAGCAAGAATTTTTTTTTGGATATGACGGGATTAGAGAAAGAGCCCCCTGTGCTCTCATTTTAAAGTGGTAAAATCTGTTTAAAATAATCATATTCGATAGACATCACCTAAATGTCAAACAAGTTGATAAGTTATTATTTTTTAATTAAAAATTTATTTTTTAAAAGGCTATTCTCTAACACAAATTGCAATCGATAACTTTCGTATGGTGTAAAATATCAATTATTTTTACCTCTTTTACCCCTCCTAACGTTTAGTATTAAAATGCTTTACTTCGTTAAACGCGTCTCAAATTGTAAATAGAGCTGAAATAAAATCATGTACGGTTTTGTTCTTGCGTTCTGTTATTAAGTTCAAATAACAGTACTTTTTTTTTTCTCGAAAGACAAATATTTTTTCTCAATTAATATTAAGTTAGAGTAATAAGATGACAATATACATCAAAGAAGTACATTTTTAGCAATATTTTTTCCTTGCATATTAAGAAGATACAGTATAAAATAAAACGCACAAAAAACGCTACTATTTCATTTTTACTTTTAAAAATAATAACTTTTTGCTTGAGAATTGTTCCAGCATGAATGCGGTGTATGGTACAAAATGACAGGTAAGTCATCCGTAATTGTTAATAAGTGATAGAAATTGTCTTGAAAAAAAATCTGCTTGGATATCATGGAAAACGGTTTTCCTTTATAGTACAGTAACTCTTCAGTAAAAGGAACATTTCAGACAGTTTAAAACTATTATTATGGTAAATTATAATTTAGAACACAAAACTACTAATCTACCACCGCCCCCCTTTTTTTACAGAATTAAAAATCAAGTTTGAGGAAGCAAAAACAAATTGGCTCTCTGATAAGCGCCCTTAGTAATGAAATGTACGACCCTCAAATTTCCCGTGACGTGCTTCGCCTCATTAAAAACACATTATATTCATTATATAACCTTATACGTGAGCTCACTTAAATGTTCTTCATTGTATATTGGACGTAATCATTCTGAGAAACAATGAAAGTTTAAAACTGAATTAGTAACAGGAAAAAAATCTCGAATCGCGTGTAATAGCTTAGGCCGATTTTTCTGCCTTAACTGCATCTAACGTTTTATTTTCCCCTAAGTATTCAATTGATATACGTACATTTTCTTTTATTTGGAATGAAAATTTTGAACTTTGACAGCAAAATTTTTGTGCATACTATTTCAGCAATATTTTATCCAATTACCTTGTTTTTGTCCTGACACGATAAAATTACCTTTATACTCAGGGTAAGTAAAGCATTTTTTTTTGTGAAATTTCATATATTTTTCTTCAACTAAGGAGCATAAGTTTATTAATTCGTGTCGTTGTAGAAGGTACTAATACAAAATGTAAACGAATGTGCTACCTGCCTTTTAAGCTAGCCGTGGAAAAATACTTTCAAATTACTTGTAATTCGCATTAATTCTAAGAATAAATTAAGTACGCGCTTAAGTGTATATAGCTTGAAATTGTTTACAGTTTTTTTTCGTAGTTAAATAGTTACTGTTAAAAGAAAACTAACAAACAAAAAAAACTTTTTAAATAAATGTTTAACCGTTGTAAATTATCTTGAATGTATTTTTGTATTTCTTCACTCAAATATAAGTCAATTTATTATGCTGCTCCACAAATGATGCTCTACTTGATTAGGAAATTTAATATATTAGTACTATATCTTTCTTAAAATCCTCGTATTAAAGCCTTGCTACATACAGCAATTAAAAAAATCTAAGAAAACCAAGTACCCATTTTTGCAGGACTGTATGCATCGAACCAGAAAATATACATGATTTTAAATTCGGATACTTAAAGCAGTGTAAAAATCTATTCTAGATACATCTAAGATGTTTTGACTGTCTAGGCAGACTGTTCCGATTTGGGAACAGAAATTCCGATTAGGGATAAAGGATGGTAGAAGCATTTCAGCTCTTATTTTAAGACTTCACATAAAAAGTTATTTTTAGCACTATTACGTACTACATTAAAACTTTTTTTCATATTTTTTACACATGGTATTACACCATAATTATGCAGTGCGTTTTATAGTACACTAGGTGGCCAAAAGTATCCGGACACTTTCAAAAATTCACATTCTTACATATAGCTCGAGAAATAAGTGATCAATTGTTCTTTAACTTTAGTCATACAAAATATAGACTTCACCGAACATTTCCAAGTTGAAATTAAATTACCCTTGCATTTTGGGGGACGACAAGAAGGGGGTTGAAAGAAAAACCGCTTTTTGACCATAACTCTTCGAAAATAGCTCGGAATAAGCTATCAATTTCAGTGATTAATTAGCATACTATGTATAATTACTGTAAAAATTTTTATGAACGTACCACTCTTACTTCTGAAGATATGAAACATTTTTGAAAAAGCGGCAATTTTATTTGAAGGGTTTTTGCTCATAACACGCAGAGTTTTTGATCAAACCTTATCACAACTTCAGGAAAGATGACAAAATACAAGAGAAAGAACATACTAAAGCGGTAAATAAAAATATTAAAAAATCGATGAGATATGAACGTTAAAAGGAAATAATTTTTCACGGCACATGCGCGAACGACAGAAATTTATAACTACAAAAATATTGTAGCCTGATTTATACTGCATCTTATAAAAAAAGTTCCAGTTGAATATCATGAAAAATGAAAAAGATATCAGCGATCTAGTGAACTGTATTTCATTCATTCGCAGACAATACATAAATAGTGAGGGGTTGTCCACAAATAGTGTGGTGACAATCGATCATTTTTTTTTCAATGTTAAATTGTATACAGTTTGAAAATTTATATTCGGCATAGAAGTCACATTTCGTCTGTTCGGCCAAAAAGACCTTATACGTACGTTTCCAAAAGTATCCGGACACCCTCTGAAACGTTGGTTTTGAAAGACGACGCAATAACCTTTAATTTAAAAATAGCTCTTTGTGGACAGACCCTCACTATTTATGTATTGTCTGCGAAATGAATGAAATACAGCTCACTAGATCGCTGATATCTTTTTCATTTTTCATGATATTCAACTGGAACTTTTTTTATAAGATGCAGTATAAATCAGGCTACAATATTTTTGTAGTTATAAATTTCTGTCGTTCGCGCATGCGCCGTGAAAAATTATTTCCTTTTAACGTTCATATCTCATCGAATTTTTAATATTTTTATTTACGGTTTTAGTATGTTCTTTCTCTTGTATTTTGTCATCTTTCCTGAAGTTGTGATAAGGTTTGATCAAAAACTCTGCGTGTTATGAGCAAAAACCCTTCAAATAAAATTGCCGTTTTTTCAAAAATGTTTCATATCTTCAGAAGTAAGAGTGGTACGTTCATAAAAATTTGTACAGTAATTATACATAGTATGCTAATTAATTACTGAAATTGATAGCTTATTCCGAGCTATTTTCGAAGAGTTATGTTCAAAAAGCGGTTTTTCTTTCAACCCCCTTCTTGTCGTCCCCCAAATGCAAGGGTAATTTAATTTCAACTTGGAAATGTTCGGTGAAGCCTATATTTTGTATGACTAAAGTTAAAGAACAATTGATCACTTATTTCTCGAGCTATATGTAAAAATGTGAATTTTTGAAAGTGTCCGGATACTTTTGGCCACCTAGTGTATAAGGTATCCTGTTCTTTAGATTGAAAAAAATAAAATAAATGGAAAGCACTTTCCTCCGCAAATTACCATTCAATATTTTTGGTTCAATGCTGAATTTTGCAGCATCAACAGTGGGGTCGGCATTATAATGAATGTTTTTAATTATCCTATTGTTCTAAACGTTAGATACATTGATACGCTAAGTACGCAATCCAGAAGGTTATATATGCCTTTGTTGTTGTTGATAAATAACGTTATCTTATTACAGAAAAAGACGGAAAAATATTTTGCTTGTCTCGTCTTATCTTCAGATTGTTTCACCTTGAAACACAACTCCTCTTAAACGTTCAAAGCTCTTTTTCTTAAGGTTTTTATCTAAAGAAAAAGGCTCAGAAGCTTCATTTCCTCCTTGTTAAACATGAACTAATTAATAAACCGGCACATTCTCTGATTATTAAAATTGTTATTATTATTATTATTATTATTTGTTTATTGCTTTTCTAAGCAAGCAGGCGATGGAATAGTACCCCTAAGACAAGCAGTATTTTAAAAATATCGCTTCAGGAAAACAAACATCTATGATTCGTAATTTGTTTTTAATAATAGAGGATAAATCTGTTTTTTATTTGTTCAAACTTTTTTCTCATTGGTTTTCCTTTCAAGTTCTAAACATATTTGTTTGTTTCACAGCATTTAAATTGTTGCTTTAATTTGTTCTTCTAATGATAATATGGCCTCTTGTTTTGAACCCCATCCCCCCCTAAAAAAATTTCTAACCGTAAAAACCGACAAATCCGAGTTTTTTTCTAATATTTACTGTGTCCTAGATATAAAGAAAAGAAAAAAGTACCGCAGTTTGAAAATTGAAAATATAAGTTTAAGGCATATTGCTGCAAAACAAAAATTCTAATATACAGAAAAAAAAGAACAGCAACAAAGAACTGAGCAGTTACAACTAGCGAGCAGTTTACAAATTAAATTTTTTCACCAAAAAGGCATTAATAGCTTATGAATGAAGAAAAATACTTTGTTTTATTAGCAGGGAAGCGATTTTATAAGATAATTTTTTATGCTTGATATACATTGAAGCAAAAAAAAACGTGTATTAACCCATTAACCGCCGAAACTCGAAATCATTATTTGTTTTTGATACAAATCATAAAAGTTACTATTTTGAGCCCATACAATGGTATTATGCTGCAAAAAGAACAAAATTCCTCTTACATTTAGAAATATAGGGTGTTGCGTTGACGCAACGTCAGCGGAAAAGGGGTACGGATGCTAAGTAGTTCCGTTTGATACAATTCCGCAGTTTCAATGCGTTTTAGACATCTAAAATTTGTATGAGCTTTGATATGGTTTTGAAATGTGCAGAGAACTTTAGAAGAAAGTAAAAAATGTTTTTTAAAAATCAATCAAAAAAATTGTAAGTTAACAAAAACCTGATTATCCAAGGTCATACATGATCAACTTCATAGCAATCGGGGTGGAGAGCATTATCACAAGCATTGCAACGATAAACAGTTTGACAGTGGCAATGGGGCCGTGGTCAGCGCGATTCAATAAGACGTCGGACTCGTAACCGGAGTGTCCCGGGTTTGATCCTAGCCGAGGAGTACTCCACCGTCGTTACTAATGGTGGCTGGGCGAAGTAAAATGGGTCGTGGTCACAAAATCCTTCAAGTTAAACGATGCCTCTAGGGGTACAAAACCAGTTGTTTACTCGGCCCTTGGCCTGGTTCAAAAGAACAGAGCTCTCTGAGCTAAATCGGGCTTCCACCTTAATGGTGCTTCTAAGAACGGAAGCCGTACTTATCCGAGTTAAATCAGGAAGATCTGTCTACTCGGGCTCGGGTACCCGAGTGGTTTCAGAAACAACACAATGGAAATACTTGCACCGTACCTTTTTGTTATTTGTAAATCTTGCTGTAAAATACCCCCCAGATACTGGCATTGGAAAGCTGAATTTGCTTGACGGTCCTGTAGCTGAACTTTTCTTTTGTGTATTATTATCAAGGGGGGGGGGCTGCAAAAATTAAGTGCAACCTCTCGTCTAAAACCCCAACAGCGACTTTCTATTTTCTTCTTCAGACAGTCTTGAAAGTTTCCGAGCATTTGTTTGTGCAGCATAGATATAATTTGAAAATATTGGCCAACATTTTTTCTCTCGGACTCTAATTCTATAATTTGAAACTAAATTATTTCACTAATCAACATTACCCATTTCCATGTTATATTGTTCCAGGGACGTCATTTCAAGTTTTTCCAAGGGGGGGGGGGGGCAAAGGGTCCAAACACAATGCAATTTCACCGAAAAACATCAAAAACAACGCCCACTTATATGTAAATACATTGATTTCTCAAAGCCAGGGGGCAATTGACCCTCCCCCTTGCCCCCCCCCTAAATGACGGGCCTGTATTGCTCAATGATGCAAAGCTGAGGAACAAGAACCTTTTTCTTCTGAATTCTGGAGTAGCAAAAAACGTTCTTTACGGGCTCAATTTTACCGTAAGTAGAACCTCGAATCATCATCATCACATCAGTTTTTTTTTTTTTTTTAATTTTTTTGTTCAAAAACATGTTCGGATGCTTCTTAAACTAAGATATCTTGTTCTGGACATTTCAAAAGGCGGAGACGAAAAAAAAGTCAAAACGCGCAGAATAGAAATGCGCGTATGCCTTTCGAAAAAGCAGTTGAGACAGGCAGTCTGACCCAAGATCTGACTACCCCTTTTTCGCTGACGATGCGTTCACGCAACACCTGCTTTTGCGTTCCTTCCCTTCGATACAGAATCAATTCTGAGTGGAATTTTTTTTATAAAAGTGACCTTGACTAAGAGTACTTCACATACAAACCCAAACTTTTTTTCTTTTCTAAGTGTTTTGATAGAAAAATAGATTACAAATTTGAGCAAAAAAAAAGCATGTTAGAACCACAATTTTTATTACATATAGAATAAAATGTTTGAGGCAATTTTTTTACTTAACATGTTTCTATGGTTGTTCTTAAACCTTAAACTGAAATCGGTATAAAAATTAGTTAAATAGCGAATTTTTTATGATTTTTTATAATAACCGTTGCGTCAACGCAACACCAGCGGGTAATGGGTTAAAAGACACGTAAGTTTTAAGACAGCTTTAAAAACGTTTCTTTTCAAGAACAGAAAAATATATTTGAAAGGCAATTTTTATGACCAGACGGAACAATAAAGTCCCCCCCCCCTTTTTTTTTGCTTTTCGCGCCAAAAGCAAATTTTAAGTATTAACGAAAATTAATATGATATATATTCGGTTACTCGTAGAGGATGAGATCATAATGTTCATTACGAAAAGCAGTGACAATGATAGTTTTCTACTTTTCAAATATTTAATTTAAAAAAAGTATAATATGGAGACATGATTTTTTAAATTTATCTTCAAAGGATTTGGGAAACTGGTTTGAAGTTAAAAAATTCAAATATTTTATCACTGGTTAAACCATTTTAAGCGCTAGCTTTAAAACCAAATGAATTTTTTTAAGTAACAAGTTTAATGTGTTACAAAGATACAAAAAAAATTTGTACGACGTCGGGAAAATATTGATAATTTCGTCTTATTGTAAGATCATTTTGCATTTATCTTAAACCTTCTATACATCCTAGAAAGCCCTTAACCTTCAAGCAGCTCTTTATTTTTCGAAACAAATGGATATTTTTTTGTCAAAATCAATGTAAGCATATATGCACTGCAAAAAAAAAAAAAAATGCGTTATTTACGCAAACCTCCTAAAAAATTACATTAAGCAAATCTCAAAACAAGTTTCCGGGCAATTTTCTACTTCATATTATAACCAAAAAGGAATGTTTTTAATTGTTAATTTTGAGTAACAAATTGCACATTGTCAACAAGAATGTATTCTATTGTATGTAGCAGACACATGCCTAGAAAAAAAATAAAAGT
>JAXGGA010003458.1:80000-102241 GCA_038373865.1 Uloborus plumipes
CAAAACTTCTTGCAGCAATCTTGACGGATCTTAATATTGTCTGGACGGCGGTTTGGGGTCAAAATGTCGCGGGCCAAAATGTCGCCGAGCCAAAATGTCACGGGCTAAAATGTCGCGGGCCAAAATGTCGCCGGTCCAAAATGTCGCCGGTCCAAAATATCGCGGGCCAAAATGTCGCGGGCCAAAATGTCGCGTGGTCAAAATGTCGCCGGTCAAAAATGTCGCCGGGCCAGAATGTCGCCGGTCAAAAATGTCGCCGGGCCAGAATGTCGCCGGTCCAAAATGTCGCCGGTCCAGAATGTCGCCGGTCAAAAATGTCGCCGGTCGGAAATAACGCCGGTTCAAAATATATCCGTTCCAAAATGACGCTAAGTGTATAGTACAGATTTAATGTTTCTAGTAATTCACAAATTCAATGCAGCTTAATTATGTAGCTCAATTTTACTAATAAGCTTGTCACAATATGATAAATACACCTGTTTAGTAACTTTTTTTAAACGTAGCAGTTTAGAAAATTAGCTTAAGTTATTAACAAAAATGTAACTAAATTAATTTCTTCTAAAGCTGAAATTATTTCAGTACCAAAATAATGCCATAGTTTTTTCAGGGCTGTACTTAGGGCCCAGGGACGCTAAATTTCTTCGTTTTTAGCCTACTTTCCCGTTAAAAATAAAAGAAAGACGAAACTAGCTGTCGTGGCCGTCACGAAACTTTCTTCTATATCTATCTTATGAATTCCGGTTACAAAATAAAATACGTACTCGCCCGAGTAATTGGAGACAGCTCCAATTTCCCAATTATCGTAATAACCCTGCAAATGCAGAATCAATGAGCGAAATTGGAAATCATTGCAAAAGCCTTGTTTAGATTAATTGCAAACATTTTATTTGTTAGTAAAAAGAAATTGGCAACAGTTAAAAATTTCAAATCATTGAAAGTTTTCAGCTGTTTTGATAATTAAATAGCGTGAAAGCGATTTTTTAATGAATTAATTTTTCGCATTGTTGACTAAGCGCAAAAATCCCCCAACCCTCCCCCTGGGGCGATTGGCGCCAAAATTTAATCGATGCTTGCTTCCATATTGGGTTAGTGTTATTCCAAATTTCATTCAAATCGCAGCAATATTTCCCGAGATACAGTAGGTGCAATGACAAAATAAGCACTTTTGATTGCTCCACCCCCCTTTGAGATATTGACACACAAATTGAATCAGCACCTGTACTCAATAGGGTCTACCTATGGACCAATTTTCGTTTGATTCCGCCGGTTACTTCCTGAGATATAGCAGTCACCCCCGCGCAGAACACGTGCGATTGCTCCACCCCCCTTGGAGATATTGACAAACAAATTGAATCAGCACCTGTACTCAGTAGGGTCTACCTATGGACCAATTTTTGTTTGATTCCGCCGGTTACTTCCTGAGATATAGCAATCACCCCCGCGCAGAACACGTGCGATTGCTCCACCCCCCTTCGAGATATTGACAAACAAATTGAATCAGCACCTGTACTCAGTAGGGTCTACCTATGGACCAATTTTCGTTTGATTCCGCCGGTTACTTCCTGAGATATAGCAATCACCCCCGCGCAGAACACGTGCGATTGCTCCACCCCCCTTCAAGATATTGACAAACAAATTGAATCAGCACCTGTACTCAGTAGGGTCTACCTATGGACCAATTTTTGTTTGATTCCGCCGGTTACTTCCTGAGATATAGCAATCACCCCCGCGCAGAACACGTGCGATTGCTCCACCCCCCTTGGAGGAATTCGCTAAAAAAAGTCAGGTGCACCAGTTCACATGGTAGTACATATGTGCAAAAATTTTTGTTCGATTTCATTCAGTAGTTTTTGCTCTAGCGCGGCCACAAAAACTGGTCACACACATACAGACTCACACACAGACACACACACACACAGACAGACATTTTCCAAAAATGGTCGAAATGGACTCAGCACACCTCAAAACGTGCAAATCCGTCAAAATTCGACATTCGAAAATTTTCACGAAACCAATACTTTCTTCTATATATTAGATATAGAAGAAAGTAAAAAGTATTAAAAGTAGCTTAATGCATCTAAAAATATCGCCAAGTCCGAAAAATATCGCCAAGTTAAAAAAAATAAAAAGGTAAAATGAACATCGAAAAATTAAAAATTTGAAAGTAGGGTATTGAGATGGGGAATTTGTGTCGGTCGGTCGGTCGGTCGGTCTGTCGGTCTGTCTGTCTGTCCCCCCCCCCTAATAACTTTTGAATGAACATTCCGATTTGGACAAACTTTTTTTGTTGGAAAGATCTCGGCGAGTACAGCTCATTCCCATATTTGATTTTTCGATTTGAACAATTTTTGGTTCAACTTTGAACCGTTCAAATAACCTGTCCCGCGATGCTAACTTTTGAGTGAACAATCCGATTTGAACAAACTTTTTTTTGTTCGAAATATCTCATGAAGGATACTTCATTCCCGTATCTACATTTCCGATTTGAACAATTTTTCGTTCAACATTGAACCGTTCAAGCAACCTTTCCCCACCTAATAACTTTTGAGTGAACCGTCCGAATGGAATAAACTTTTTTTTGTTTGAAAGATCTCGGAGAGGCTTTCCCATACATTCCCATATTTCGCTTTTTGATTTAAACCATTTTTCGTTCAATATTGAACCGTTTAGAAAAAAAAATTAACATTAGCGTCTACGGGGAATTTAAGTTGAATGTTGATCCTGAACTTAAAGTCGGATTTCCTTCAAACTAACTTCGTAAGAAAATGGTTTTGATAAATAATGTTTGTAAAGTACTTTTCTGCGTAATCTTCTGTGAGGACTCTGATTCCGACTCCGACTCCGCGAACATGGCGGAAATGCAGGCTCAAAAAAAATGACTGAACGTGCAGACGATTTTTTGTTTATTTATTCATTTGTTTTATTTTATTTATTACTAGATGGGTACCCGGCCCTGCGCGGGTTTTGGCCGGCTATGGCGTTTTAGTGACACTCGTTCATGAATTTTTCAACATTAAAGTGCATATCTATACACACAATGGCTACTTCTGTAAACAATGGCATTTTTTCTGACTGGACAAACTAAAAAACTGTATTACACACCTTAAATACACATGCAAGCTACAAATAATGTTTAGGTAAATCGGAAATGTTATAAGCTTGGTACAGGGTGCGGCGGAGAAACTTGCAGACTTGAAAAGTCAACTAAGGGAAAAGTACATCATGTATCAGTTTACTACTTTTTATAAGATATGGTACCCATTCTGAATTTTTATATTAGTTAGATTTAAAAACTACATCGGGAAGAATGACGGCCCCTGTTAGTGATGGACTCATGTACCCTAGATTTGTTGCACTCTTTCGAGCATATCGACTGATGAGATGTTGGTGATAGCAAGTCGGATGCTGTTCTCTAGGCGTTGCAGGGTCCGGGGCTTGTCGTTGTAAACGATCGATTTGAGATACCCCCCCAATAAAAATAGTCACAGAGTGTCAAATCGGAAGAGCGGGCCGGCCACGGTACGTCACCTTTCAAGGAGACGTTATCACTCAACTGGTGATCCACAGCAAGTTTGTAGGGATGAAACTGGAGTTCGTTCTGAAGAATTCGTCTCAGTGTCCAATCAAAAATCCCCAAAGCAGCAGCGTGTTCACGCGCCGAACGACTGGGAGAGCGCAAAATCGACTCCCTCACTTTTTCGACCTTTTCTAGGGTTCTGGAAATCCGTTGACATCCTGGGCCTCTGTTTGCCACACTCTCACTTTACCTGAATGTTTTCACCCACAAAACAGTCGATTCCCAGCCAGGAATGGGAACAACCGGCTGAATTTTGAAAAGAGTTCGGAAGGCACGTTTAGTGGCGACCACCGACAGATTATTTGAAAAGTAAGATTAGGCGGCGAACGCTCGTTGCTCCTTTGTCCAACGCATGGCGACAACTAAACTATGAGATAACAAAACTTCAGGACCCTCTCTTTAAAATGAGATTCTTCCCACTCCTTTCTGACCACTCCTTGTTAATTAGCATCCAATTAAAATCAGCAAGTTTCTTTGTCGCACCCCGTAAAATCAATCGCACTGGAGTCAAGTATTTCCAAACATTACACGTAAAATAAGTCCCATCATTAGTTTCTTTATATCCTTGTGACTACATTGGTGAAAACATCTTATGTACCTAACTTAGAAATTTTTTTACTATAAACATTTTCTGTTCTCTAACTGTAGCCAAAATCAATTATCTTTTTATTTAGTCTCGTTAGCGATTATTGGCACAGATGAATCTAAAAATCCTAAGAAAGCAATAAATTTCATACTTACTCCAAAAAAAGCCTTGGTTCACATTTTCATCACGATTAATATTAATATTGTTGTTGCATGGCAACCAAATTTTTGCAACAATGCACTGAAAATTTAATTATTTAATGGGGAAATTAAATGAAATTTACTATTTTCCATAATAACTTTTTTAAACTAAGCTTTTTAGAAATAAATTATAGCTTATCCTGCTCTCTGTTACTGTAGCTATCTAACGGTGCAAAAATGGTTAAAATCGGTCCAGTAGTTTGGAAGATTACCCCGGACATACGGTTTCAGAAGTAGTCTTTTATGTATATAGATTATTATTATTATTATTATTATTATTTTTGCAGACGATTTTTTTTGTAACAAAAATTTTTTATTCACGAGAACATTTTATTCTTTATTTATATTTAACAACTGGCAACGGATTAAAAGTGAAATTCCAGACATTTTATTAACGGACGAGTTTTTTTTTTCTTTTTCTTTTTTTTTTTTTCTTTCTTTGATAAAATGTGTTTTGATGATCTTTGTACTTTTATTTATTTATTTTTTTTAATTATTATTATTATTATTATTATTATTTTGAAAACGATGGAGGATTTTTTCTACGGAGGAACTTGAACAGTTACACTCTTTAAAAGGTGCGACAAAACTTTATTTAATCGTTAATTGCTTTTTACGTGTCTATTTCATCTGATGAGAGGGGCATATTTTGCTTTTCGAAATCAGCTCTAAGTGCTAAAAAGGTATGTTTGACATAATTTTCAGTCTCAGATAATCAAGAGAATAATGATCAGATGCGAGAATGCCGATGTCGATGTACGGGAAAGTAGGCTCGTTTAGTTCTTGACAGAACTTCTTGTTTAATACGCTTTTACTAGTTTCACATGTAGGTTTTTTTTTTTGTTTGTTCGTTTGTATGTATGTAACTCTGAGTCAAAAATAAAATTCACGTTCTTTACAAACGTATAAAAGTAATATGTTTAATACCATTATTATTACTAAAGGCTAAACTATATTGCATGTTGATGTATAATAAGTGCATTTGACATTATTCTGAGTTCGGCATCGATCGTCCACAAAATGAATATTATTAGCGGATATTCAACAGTTTTCAAAATCTTCTTTTGAATTTGATTTACTCTAAAAGCGTATTTTTTAGTTTTTTAAAACTATATTTAGGATTATTTCTTTTTTTTTCACACAAAGAAATTAAACAATTAAATTTGCTGTAAAGGCTTTTTTTTGCAAAAACGGAATACCGTTTAATCACCGCGTAGCCGGCAATTTTCTAAAAGAACATTTTCTTTAAGAGTTGTTTGGGGACGTTTGAAATCAAATTAGTTAATGGAATTATTGCTTTCTTTGTAACAACTGAGTGGTGGAAGGGGAGGTGAAATGTCAAGAGAAAAAATGGTATTATATTCAACTCCACATTTAAATACTGATTGTAACGAAGGTACAGAACCATGTCTGAGCTGATTAACGCCAGAAATGAATAAGCATCTCTCCCTTTAAGACCATTCTACAAACAAAATTTTGTTTGAATACTTGCATTACTTCTTGATATACATCACTCACAAATAATGAAAAATAAAAAGTTAAATTGCTCTGCTTCCTCGATGATGTGGCGTATCTTCTGAAGGCTTCCTATGGGCCAATTTTTATTTTATTTCGTCTGAACCTTCTCTTCAGACATTAATCACGCTATGCTGAAAACGTTCCATTACATTCTTGCATATAAAAACTTGGAAGAACTAGCGGCAAAACCCAATCAGCACTGAATCACATATTGGTTGGTACATGTATGTACCAAATTTCATTCTAATTCACGCACTAAGTTTTGTGGTAGAGTCACCCCCAAAAAATGAGCCATTTTCCCTTAAAAAAATAAACGATAAAATTGAATTCAGCACACGTCAGAAAGTATAAATTCTTCCAAATTGACAATTTTCACTGATCCAATACTTTCTTTAACACATTTTATGAAGAAGAAAATTAAAAAACCTCTATTATTTAAATAATATAGACTTGCTTTCGATCATGTAAGAAATTTTAACAGAAACCAAGTTTCAAACATTGTACATCTGTCTTATTCATTTCACTGTTCTTCAACTTCTTTTTTAACACACAAATTTTCCTTTCGATATCAATTAAACTTGGCTTGGGCTGCTAATCTATTCGTTTTTAAGTTGGTAGATAGCGAGTTACGGTGAAATAAGCTATTGTAAATAAATAACGTACGCTTGTTTGAAAACTATTTGTTTCTTGGAAAGCGCTCGAAACAGTTACAAGCCGAAAGGGTAAATTTTTTTTTAGTATTTTCAAAAATTTTAGTCCATACTATCGTTAGCGCACACGTTCATCAACAGCAATTAGCAATTTTTTGCTAATTCGGTGTAAAAAAGCCTTTTCATATATTTTAATTTTTGATACTAACTGTATCAATATCGGACCTTCTACATTTTTGTCTGACGACATTTGAACTGGCGACATTTTGGCCCGCGACATTTTTGACCGGCGACATTTTAGACCTGCGACATTTTGGACACACGACATTTTTGACCTGCGACATTTTGGACACGCGACATTTTTGACCGGCGACATTTTGGACACGCAACATTTTTGACCGGCGACATTTTGGACACACGACATTTTGGACCGGCGACATTTTGGCCCGCGACATTTTGGTCCTTCGACATTTTTGCCCGCGACATTTTGGACCGCGACATTTGAGACCGGCGACATTTTATCCAGCGACATTTTGGACCGCAACATTTTGGCCGGGCGACATTTTGGACCGGCGACATTTTGACCAGCGACATTTTGGCCCGCGACATTTTTTCCCGGCGACATTTTGGCCGCGACATTTTGGCCCGCGACATTTTGGGCGTATACCCTGGACGGCTTCAATATCGCGTATTTAATTCTGCATAAAGATTGTTGTGACAAGACGTATGCAATATTACAATATATATATCTTGACATATCGATATTGATTTCGTGTTGCAATATCAAGATTGCATAAATCTTGTCAGCGTCAAGATTGAAAAGAATAGTTCTTGATATCTCATTGTCGCCATTAAAATCATTAGCGCGGACCATGGACGAGAGGCGCGTGCGCGGAGTTTTACACCCAGCATTTCTGCACATCTTGCACACAGACAACAAAATATCAAGATCTGTCATGACAAGAAAATATCAAGAGCTTAACATTTTCTTGTCATGACAATCTTTGTGCAAGATTACAAAAGCAATCTCATCATGCGTAAAGATTGTCATGACAAGATGTCAAGATCTTGACATTTTTTTGTCAAGACAATCCTTTTTTTTTTTTTTTTTTTTTTTGTCGTATGCCAGCCAGGCTGGCAATTTGGGGTGCGCTGCTTCACTTTTCCAACTGTACCGTAATTTGGTGTGAAGTCCGACTTCCACAGTACACGCATGCCATAGGTACAAGTTTATAGGGTAGACAACCTTTCACACCAACACATTCACACAAAGAAAGGACAAGGACAGGAGAGAGAAAGCACATCTATGCCCAAGCCGGGACTCGAACACGGGAGCACACCATCTGTGGCAGACTGTTCTGACCACTAGACAAGGTGGCCGGCAAGACAATCGTTATGCGAGATTATAAAAACAACCTATCTTGTTATTTTCTTGATATTAGGTTGCATGCTCCTTGTCAGACAATTTTGTGGCAAGACTCTGACAATCGAGAATCAGTAACATAACAATCTTGAGGCAAGATTGCCTTCTTGACACGTCAATCTTGATGCAATCTTGAAGCAAGAAGCTTTGCTTGCTGAGCTCCTGAATATGCTACTGGTCAAAGGATGCGGGGTATTCATTCGGTGTGCGGAGACTCAAAAGCCGATACCCTCTACACAATTCAAAATTTGTCAATTGAATTTAGACGTCATTATTGATTAAATGACCTTCGCTAAAAAATTTTGGACACGGCCTCAAAACATCGGGACAGATAGCTGCAGTTAGTCCCACTTTCCAATTCAAAACTGAGTTTTTTATATGCAATTTTCTTGCTTTTTTCCAGATATGTTACTGACAGAGTTTAGGTCACTATTTTCCAGGAAGGTCTGTGAAGTTATTTTTACAGTATAAGCGGAAGGCAAGTAATCGGGAGTGGGAGCCATCCTCCACATAACATGTTTTTAAAAAGTGGAAATCTTAAAAAAGGGATCGTAGGCCATTTTTGCAGCGTTAGTGAAGAGATGGTTGCAGGGACATTTATAATTAATTACCTTGTAATGATGTTTTGGATTTTGCAAGAAAAAGAACAAAAACTTAAATATATCTGTGGCCTATGTAAAATAATGTTAATTTATCTTGTCCTTTTTTTCTTTATATCAAAACTAAGGTCCGCCTTGCGCTTCAATAAGCTTTTCAAATAGAAGGGGGCAATTGTCTCACCCTGGATTTCAAGAACAATGTAATTATGCATACGTTCCTGTATTTTGTTTTTATTTTTTTCGATGAAATGCATTGTGTATATATATTCTTTGCCCCCTTTCCAGCCCCTGGACAACTTTAAGATGACGGGTCTGTCTGTAATGTTCAGAAAACTTTCTTTCTTTCTTTTTTTTTGATTAAGAAAAAAGGTGTGAAATGTACCTTTCCTTTGTGTTTTCTAAGTCTGCTAACCTTGATACTAAAAATCAACAGATATAGTTAAAGATCAAACTGTCTCTTCAAATTAACACAAAAAACATCGTGTTTCGTCTGTTTCTTTCTTTATTCACTCTTTCTTTTTCCCTTTTAGTACTAAAAAGGCTTACCTTTTTTTGCGTAACAAATACACGATTGGTGGCTCTTTTTCTGAAAAAAATGGGTTAGAATGTATATCATTTCTCACCCCTTCTCTTGGTTTCCTCCTCATAAGGTGAATGTTAATAAGCAACTTGCTCGGTTCTTCCTTTCTTGTAAAGTTGCTTGGAAACGGAAAAGGTTCAGATGCTTTCTTTCTTTTTTTAAACAGAGAAAGATAGAAAAAAAATATATAATTTTTGTGGACAAAACTGCTGTCCATTCCTGAGTACGGGATTCAAGTAAAACACGGACGATCGCAACTCACTAATGCAGTCGCAAATTCCCAAATTTGGATTCATGTGAAACGTTACGAGATACGATTCTATCGCAATGGACCCTATTCACGGTGTGGCAACGGTCCAATTTTGCGGGTATTTACATCCAATTTCCATACCGCAATTTCCAAACATCCAATACCCGCAATGACGTCACATGAATAGGGTCCATTCGACTTCCAGTTGCGATTGCAATTTTAGTCTATTGCGATCGCCTTGAAGCGATTGCAATGGTGTTTCACTTGAATTCGGCCCTAAATAAAACCGGACATGTGTTCACAATTGTCCACATGTGCTAAGTTCATTCGGTTTTATTGAGAACTCCTCGAACGCGAACCCCGAAGTCGTATTTCATACTGCGAAACCGACTAGGGTAATTCCATTGTGACTAACATAACATTTAGAGTAAATTTTTAATCTTTCTTTCTGTGTGTGAGCCTTATTTTTGTCACAATACCAAAAACAAGGTGTTATTCTTCTCCGCATAGATGAGTTGTTTAAGTTAATATACAAAAAGAATAATATTAATTTCATTTTTGGCAGTTAGATGACATTTTGATCAACGTGACTAACATAACAGATTTGAAACAGATCTGTTATGTTAGTCACGCTGATCAAAATGTCCTCTAACTGCCAAAAATGAAATTAATATTATTCTTTTTGTATATTAACTTAAACAACTCATCTATGCGGAGAAGAATAACGCGTTGTTTTTGGTGTTGTGACAAAAATAAGGCTCACACACAGAAAGAAAGATTAAAAATTTACTCTAAATGTTATGTTAGTCACAATGGAATTACCCACTATTCATTCATTCTTTAGCGGCGATTTGTAGATCTCAGTTTTTTAATATAAGTATACGTGGAATAAAATGTTGCTGCTAATTATACCACTCGGGCCCCGAGCGCGAGTAAATGCAACTACTCGGTTTAAGGCAGAAATTCGTTTTTACGAGCACCATTAAAGTGGAAGTAAGATTTTACTGAACACACATGCCAAAAAACCCGTTAATACGGCATTCAGACAGAACTTGAAACATAAAACTTTGCGAAAACTTGTTCAAAAAATGGAAGTAAAAAGAAATCTCCCCAAAAGACCCTGAGGCCTTCGTGAGGGCAACTCCCCTGGGTCCCACCTATTCGAACACAATCTTTATTTAGAGTCAGTTAAAAAATTTTTAACTGCAACTTGCGATAACTTTCAAAACAAAAACAAATCTGCGAACGTAAAGTCCTAAGGAGTAAAGAATATTCATCTGTACTTTTTACCTCTAATTTATTTAGGTTACAGTTGGAACCTGATTTTTATAGCGAAAAAATGTCTTTAAAATTTGGTCATTGCTTTCTTCTTACTCCATTGCGCCGATTTAACTGGAAGTATCCATTTCCAAAGCATCTGCAACCATCACCACCACCTAAAGAAGGTTTGTATTAGTTGAGCTTGCTAAGCACTTTCGGCGACGAGCTACTTCGTCCCTCATTAATTTTAACTGTTCATCTTGATTAATCCCTGATTAATGTGTTTTCTAATGCAGCGAAAATATTAACGCTGCGTGTTGCTTTAAAACATTTAACGTCTATGCTCTTAGCGTTGGAAGGCCATTTCACAGTATTTTGTCCAAAAAGTGTCCGCAATAAAACTCATTGGGTATAATTTTTTGCAATAGATATCTGAAGTTAAATGTTTAAATTATGAGAATATGTTGATTGTTTTGAATTTGTTTGGATATTTATAGAGATATTCAGTATTTAATCTGAAAATTGGCAAAAGTCATGTTGTGGACTCTACAGCTAAAAATTTCATAAAATCTTCCATATATGACAAATGAACCATTTTACAATCAATTTTTTGCTTGAAATGGGAAAATAGAAAGAGCATGTAGTCACTTATATACTTTTTCAGTTTCAAATATAAACTTTTGTTTGTGTTTGGGATTTAGAAATATATACCTGTAGAGTCCAGCACAAAAAAACATAAAGTTTTGTTTTTGTGGCTCTTAATAAACACAGCTCAATAATTATGTTTATTTTCTAATTTTATACACCATTCAACATAATTATGCAAAAAAATTGCATATAAATCTTTAAAAAATTATATTAATGGCAGTTTAAAAAGTGTCCTGGACCCTACAAAAACGTGCTGGACTCTACACTTAACTTGAGCTATTTATTTATTTGAATGTTTGTGTGCGTTTTCACTTTCTTTTTGCTTTTATTTATCATTAGTTTTTTGGGATGGGGGGGGGGGGAGCAGAATGTCAAGCAGAGATATAACTAATGTGAGGGCACTCCGCAAACTAGGAAAATGTACCACTTTAGAATTCATGAACAAAAAGTGATATGCAGTGTTAACTCCGCATATGCTGACTCGAAACAGGTTGACATGTCTTTACTAAATAAGGAGCTGAATCAAGATAAAATCACTTTATCACACCACAAGCAGTCTCTTCAAAGAGGTGAATGGATTGCTGTCATATTTAATGACCAATGGTGGACAGGAGAAATAGCGGTACTTACGTATTATCGCAACCAGGCAAAACCGCCAAACTTGGCGACCCTACTTACGGCAACCCTAAATACGTCCGGCAACCCTAAAATGGCCACATTTGGCGATCCTACTTCCGGCAACTCTACGTGTTACACGTGGTTTTTCGTAAAGAATTTTTTTTGCTCACTGGTTAGATGGAATGCTGTGAAATACTTTAACTATGGGTATTTGGGATCTGCCTGCGAGTGAAAAAGATGCTGTTGAATTATTACAGGGATATAGAATTATACAGAACGAACGTACTTGTAAAAATTCACATAAAATGAAACTGTATTTTGGAAAGCAAATCTTCTGGAAATGTAACGTCGAAGAGTGCAACCAACACATTGGCGTGAGAGCCGGAAATTGGTTTGAAGGTAGCCGAATTTCATTCGTGACAGCGGTGCGCTTCATTTACTGTTGGTGTAAAGAGTTAACCTCAATTAAATTTTGTGCAGAAGAGATGGGAATTGCGGACAAAACTGTTATAGATTGGAACAGTTACATGCGGGAGATATGTGCCCTTGAAATGGACGAAAAAGAAAGAAAGCTAATAGGCGGTGAAGGACTCATTGTGGAAATAGACGAAAGTTTATTTGTTAAAAGAAAAAATAACGCTGGGCGTATACTACCACAGCAATGGGATTTTGGCGGAATTTGCCGAGAAACGAAGGCGACTTTTTTGGTTACTGTGCCTAACAGAAGCGCAGTTACCCTCATGACAAAAATTTGCGAAAATATCAAAGAAGGAAGCACTATTTATTCGGATTGCTGGAAAGGATACCAAACAAGTGAGTTGGAAAATGCTGGATTCCTGCATGGAACTGTCAATCACAAATATAACTTTGTGGATCCCAACACGGGCGTTCACACACAAAATGTAGAGCGCATGTGAGGCTCAGCCAAATGGCGCAACAAAAAACAGAGAGGAACAGCCCGTCATCATCTTGACTCATACCTAATCGAATTTATATGGCGCCAAACTCAAGCGGCTAATGGCGAAAACGGTTTTCAAGCATTGCTAAAAGCAATAGCCAAAATATTTCCGCCGAAAAAATAATTCTACAACTTATTTAAATTTGACACCGGAAGGGTGTAATTGCTAATTTATATTTTACAACAAAATAATATTAAAAACTGTATTAAAAATTATCTGTACTTAATAAATGTACATTTTCTTTCAATTCATACTTTCTTTTGCAAACTTAAAAATCACGCCAACCCTAGGGCTGTCGTATACGTAGGGTTGCCGTATTATCGTAAATAAGTAGGGTCGCCAAGTTTGGCGGTTTTGCCTGGTTGCGATAATACGTAAGTACCGAAATAGCTAATGAAGATTTAAAGAAATCTATTGAAGTTAAATTTGTGTTTCAGCCGGTAGGTAGCAACAAATTCAAACAAAACAAGAAAAGGAAACAATTCCTGCCGCAGGATACTTTATGAAACTTCCAGGAGATCCAGCACCCATCGACTCTGGTAGATTTTTTGCTTACAATAAAGAAATAGCAAACAGTATTTCTTCGCGTATTGAAAGACTTCAATTCTTTTCTTGTAAAAAGATTATTTCTAAATCTTTAAGAACTTGTTTTTTCTTGTAAAACAAAACACAAATGCAAATCTAAAAATCTTTCATTATTTTTTCCTAGTAAAAGCAATTTAAATTAAAAGTGTTATGGCAAAAGTCAATTGGTACATTTTGTAGAGTCCGCAACGCAAGGCATTTTACTGTGTATGAGAAGTTTTTTTCCTATATTTTTTCAATTTTTCATTTTAAAAATTAATTTTTTGTACTCCAAGCATCTATAGTGTATCAGTGTTTAAAAAAAACCAGCATTGATAATATGGGATAAATAGATTCAGAGGGATTATCACTTAATCTTGATAATTTTTCTGTTGTACTTTTGTGTGTAGAGTCCGCAACACAACACTTTTTTGCCATAACTAATTAATTAACAGTTGAATTAGCACTCCCTTTTATTTTGAGTTTGTGTGTTGGTAGTACTTCTACACTAGCAAAAAAAGAATTAACTTTTACATCTTTATGTTGTAAATATTGATGTTTGAACTTTGTGAAATGTAGAGTCCGCAACATCCAAATACTGTGAAATGGCCCTGGAGCTAGGAAGGAACAATTTGCCCGGAGCTGAGTTTATAAATGGTAGCACTTCACTAAGCATCAAGATGGATTTTCATCGTTTCTGATTCACATTAAAGTTGCCCTGTTGAAAGATATCAGCATTCATTAGCTGCACAAGCATTTTATGGAGAAGAACCGCAATTTTTGAGAGTGCAATTATTAGTAATTTCAGGTTTTTCTTTTTTTTTACTGTTAACAGAATCTTTTATTTGGGATGGGGTTGGGATGGTTTTAGTTATTCTTTAATTTTTTTATGAATTACGTCCCAGGTAACAAAGAAATGTTCACCACACCAACAGAAAATTTGTTTTGCCTGACTAATAATGTAAACTGCAGTTGTAATTTTGAAACTCTGGTATTTTTCTTATTAACTCCACCATAGCTACAGATTTGGTGGTTAAAAAATGTTTTGGTGGTTTTTGGAGGTTTTAAGTAACTGAGTGTGAGTAGAAACCACAACTACAAAAAAAGAAAAAATACCAAATCTGTTTTAACCACCAAATCTAGCTGCGATGGAGTTAATAAGTTTTTATGTAAGTACCAAAACTTTTATCTCTCCCACTCCCGAGTTTGAGCTTTATTATTTTCATGTAGCTGGTTACTTGTATTTTGCTTTCCAAGAATCTGTAAATACTGCTTTTATTTCCAAATGTGGTAAAAAATAAATTTAGTATATTAAAATAGTGGTTATTTTCTCCATGTTTCAGCAATTAATGCTGAAAATATAGTACGACCCGCACAACCCCTGAGCGAAAATGATGTCTTCAATGCTGAATATATTAACAGAAACCCAAGAAATTTAGAACAAATGCTGCTAGAAGTTAAACCCAATGGTTTTGTACTAGATTCTCCTTGCGTGGTGTATTGGAACAAGTATGTATTAATGTTTTTTCATTTTGTTCTACTTTGTCTTCTTTTTAACACTTCATTTGATGAATGTTACAGTTGAATTATCTTTTAAAAAAATGATTTTCACAATTGCAACGATTGCATGAATATTTTTGAAATGTTTTGTAAGGAAATGAATTACGCTCTATTTTTATATTGTAAATTCTCATATTCAATTTTTTAAAAATAAAAAATCGGGAGAGAAGCATATTTCTATCATACTACTCCATTGTTATACGTGTTTTATCCTATACTATAATACGAGAGATGTTTGCCAAGTCGAAAATCGCCCCAGAATTAATAAACTCCGGTAAACTTGGGGGTCTGGGGTTTTTGGCCACGGGGAATCGATTGGCGTCGGTTTTGAAGCGCTACGGTCGAAAAGTTCGGAGTTACAGATAGGATTCATTAAAAGTTTGAGAAGATTTCTTACTACGCCATTTTCTTTATGATTACTCTTATTGTTATACTGTTTCATAGCAACCACGTTTTAACAATGGATTTCATATTTAATCACATCAGCGTAAATTTTTGTTTTTATGGTACTTGGCAAATAATTTTTGGCAACATGTTAGAATTGTTATTGTTTTTGAAATTTAAAAGAGATCAATCAAAATTAAGTTAGAATTGGGTATGGGCAGCGGTAAAGCCGATATATAGACAGGCCGACGCATCAAGCTTAAGTTTCACCACTTTGGATCCAACTTATTAACTTTCACTTTCATTTTTCATTGTTGAGGAATTAGGGTTACCAGAGCAAAGTTTCGGGACATTGCCAAGCTTTGTTAATTTACGTAAAAAGTTACCAAAAGTCGATAACTGGCCAGAAAAGACAATCCTCACACAGGCGCTGGATCCTAAGTGGTAATCTTGATGCGTCGGCTCGTCTACATAGGGGCCTGAGGCCGCGGTTGTCCAATCGGTTAGTCGTCGGACTCGTAACCGGAGGGTCTCGGGTTGATCATTTAGCCGCCGATCAAAGATTCACCGTCTTCATTAATGGTTGCTGGGGGACGTTAAAAATGTTCGTGGTCACAAAATCCTCCAAGTGAAACGAAACCTCTGGGGTGTGCTGGGCCAAGGGTTTACTCGGTCTTTGCGCCTTTTTCAAAAATAAACAGAGCGCTCTTCAGGGCCCCATCCCGGTTAAAAATCGAGTTGTGGTATGCACGCAGGGGGGGGGGGGGGACCTGGAGTGTAAAGTGAAGTGAAAGTCAAAACCAACTGGAACCAAATGCGTACTGGAAAATAGGGACTCTGCATCCATTCTCATCAACCCCTTCCGCGCCTTCGGCTCCAAATGAAATGAAATTAGGTGTGATTTTACGGTGAGCATGGATTAAATAGGGTTGTGTTTTTTAAATAAATTACGGCTGTTTTGAATGCGTAATTGCAACCAAAGGCTCAAAAATGCTTTTCAAGTTTATCTAAATAAGTACTTCGCACTTTAGAAAAAAACATGAGTTTACAAACCTCTTTTTTTTTTAACCGAGCGGGCTCGGTCCCCTGGTACACGTTAGGGGTAATACGAGGAATGGTTGCCAAGTCGAAAATCGCCCCAGAATTAATTAACTCCGGTAAACTTGGGGGTCTGGAGTTTTTGGCCACGAGGAATCACGAGGTTTGGTTTTTCTAAATAAATTTTTCAAAAATATTAAACTTCAACACACTTCAATCTTTACACTGCTCACTTTGTACCATTTCTTTAATTGTATAATTTTTATTATCAATTACATTTTATTTCCTATGACTTTTCAAACTTAATCTTTGTATAGAATAGTTCCCTTTCCAAACTCTAACTTTGTTTAGAATAGTTTACAATGGTGCACTTTAACCGGTTATCTTTTCAGCAATGGTTTCACAAATTTTCTTATGGCATGTATTGTTTTGATAAATCACAATTGAAAATTTAAATCTTCGAGTTAGCTTCGATACCTGTTTTCCTCGAGCGGAGCTCGGTCACCCGCTGGTTTTGATAAAGAAAGAACTGACAATTTTTTCATGTATGATTTATGCTTATATTTTATCAATTTAAATCTTATGTGTATAAGAATTAGTTTTATAAAATGAGTAAACCAACCCTTGTAATATGCAAGAAAAAGTATTTTGTTTTTCTGCTTTATCCTATGATTTTGTATAGATTTATTTTATGTATTAACAAGGTCAAGGTTAGAAGTACACGCAGTTTAAAAAAGACCAAAAAATTAGTGAATACCCTCAAAAATGACAAGGTATCATAGTATAGTAAGATTTCACTTAAAAGTCTATTGAACATGATGAGAATAATAAAAAATATGTAAAAGTTTCAAATTGCGAAAATTAAATACATTTTTTGCACAGTATTCGGCTAAGGTCGAATAGTTAACCCATTAACCGCCGAAACTCGAAATCATTATTTGTTTTTGATACAAATCATAAAAGTTACTATTTTGAGCCCATACAATAGTATTATGCTGCAAAAAGAACAAAATTCCACTTACATTTAGAAATATAGGGTGTTGCGTTGACGCAACGTCAGCGGAAAAGGGGTACGGATGCTAAGTAGTTCTATTTGATACAATTCCGCAGTTTCAATGCGTTTTTGACATCTAAAATTTGTATGAGCTTTGATATGGTTTTGAAATGTGCAGAGAACTTTGGAAGAAAGTAAAAAATGTTTTTTAAAAATCAATCAAAAAATTTTTAATTTAACAAAAACCTGATTATCCAAGGTCATACATGATCAACTTCGTAGCAATCGGGGTGGAGAGCATTATCACAAGCATTGCAACGATAAACAGTTTGACAGTGGCAATGGGGCCGTGGTCAGCCCAATTCAATAAGACGTCGGACTCGTAACCGGGGTGTCCCGGGTTTGATCCTAGCCGAGGAGTACTCCACCGTCGTTACTAATGGTGGCTGGGCGAAGTAAAATGGGTCGTGGTCACAAAATCCTTCAAGTTAAACGATGCCTCTAGGGGTACAAAACCAGTTGTTTACTCGGCCCTTGGCCTGGTTCAAAAGAACAGAGCTCTCTGAGCTAAATCGGGCTTCCACCTTAATGGTGCTTATTAGAACGGAAGCCGTACTTGTTCCGAGTTAAATCAGGAAGATCTGTCTACTCGGGCTCGGGTACCCGAGTGGTTTCAGAAACAACACAATAGAAATACTTGCACCGTACCTTTTTGTATTTGTAAATCTTGCTGTAAAATGCCCCCCAGATACTGGCATTGGAAAGCTGAATTTGCTTGACGGTCCTTTAGCTGAACTTTTCTTCTGTGTATTATTATCAAGGGGGGGGGGGCTGCAAAAATTAAGTGCAACCTCTCGTCTAAAACCCTAACAGTGACTTTCTATTTCCTTCTTCAGACAGTCTTGAAAGTTTCTGAGCATTTGTTTGTGCAGCATGAATATTAATTTGAAAATAGTGGCCAACATTTTTTCTCTCGGACTCTAATTCTATAATTTGAAACTAAATTATTTCACTAATCAACATTACCCATTTCCATGTTATATTGCTCCAGGGACGTCAAGTTTTTCCAGGGGGGGGGGCAAAGGGTCCAAACACAATGCAATTTCACCGAAAAACATCAAAAACCACGCCCACTTATATGTAAATACATTGATTTCTCAAAGTCAGGGGGGGGCAATTTACCCCCCCCCCCTGCCCCCTAAATGACGGGCCTGTATTGCTCAATGATGCAAAGCTGAGGAACAGGAACCTTTTTTTTCTGAATTCTGGAGTAGCAAGAAACGTTCTTTACGGACTCAATTTTACCGTAAGTAGAGCCTCGAATCATCATCATCACATCAGAGTTTTTTTTTTTTTTAATTTTAATTTTTTTGTTCAAAAACATGTTCGAATGCTTCTTAAACTAAGATATCTTGTTCTGGGCCTTTCAAAAAGCGGAGACGAAAAAAAAGTCAAAACGCGCAGAATAGAAATGCGTATGCCTTTCGAAAAAGCAGTTGAGACAAGCAGTCTGACCAAAGATCTGACTACCCCTTTTTCGCTGACGATGCGCTCACGCAGCACCTGCTTTTGCGTTCCTTCCCTCCGACACAGAATCAATTCTGAGTGGATTTTTTTTTATAAAAGTGACCTTGACTAAGAGTATTTCACATACAAACCCAAACTTTTTTTCTTTTCTAAGTGTTTTGATAGAAAAATAGATCACAAATTTGAGCAAAAAAAAGCATGTTAGAACCACAATTTTTATTACACATAGAATAAAATGTTTAAGGCAATTTTTTTACTTAACATGTTTCTATGGTTGTTCCTTAACCTAAAACTGAAATCGGTATAAAAATTAGTTAAATAGCGAATTTTTCATGATTTTTTATAATGACCGTTGCGTCAACGCAACACCAGCGGGTAATGGGTTAAATAGGTATTTGGCGGATGGGCTGAATGTTCAGCCTAGGCCGAATATTCGTTGCATCACTACTGACATGTCTTAACCACTTTTCTGTACTTTCAGAAAAGAAAAGGGGTAAAGTAAAAAATATCTAATTACAACATCATTGGGTGTTAAAAGATTGCAATTTTTGTTAGAAGTAAAAAAACTAAAATAGAAGAATTCAATAAATAAAATAATTTGAGAATTTATATTAAGAGGTACTGCGATTCATTTTTATGAACTAACGATATGACTGTAAGTTTTTTTCAACCTTTTGTCGCACATTAATCCTTGAAGATTTGTAGCTTTTTCTTTCTAAATATTTTAACTAAAATATTTTTTGAAAAGCTGAAGACAATCATACTTTATCTGGAAATTGTGAAAAATCAAATATGCAGAATGCTTCCATGTCCAGTACAAAGTCGGAAGAATAACGTATAATTTTTGTTTTAGAAGCAAAAATTGGTAAAAAGGAAGGATGAAAAGTAATTACATCATCCAAAAGGTTTATCAAACAATGAAATTTTTAACTGGGATTTTTGTAAAAAAGAAAATATTCAATTGGGTCCTCACATCATACCGGATAACCCTCACATCAATTCCGGATATCTCCCACATCAATACTGGATACTTTGCCGGATATCCTGCAAAAGTTTTCCGGATATCCGTATCTGGGGCGGGCAGCTAGATCGGATATGCGGAAGTACCAGATACTTAAAATATCAGTCGGATAGGCCGGATATCCGGTACGTTCCTAGTGCAAACAAATGTAGTTATGCAAAAACAAAACAAATAATTTCTTCTGTTGTTCTATTTTTTAAGAAGGGAATATATGCACTCTAAACTAGTTTAGTAAACAGATTCTTTTTTTTGTGTCTAGTCTTTCCTAAGATTGCATAAATGATAGTCATGAACTGTTCAAAAGGTAAATTCAAATCCAGATTATACTTCGATTACATTTAAAAAACCTAATACAACGTATCATTTCTTCTGAACGGATTTGATTAATATTAAGTTTAATCTTTACCTTTTGATGCATTGAACAGAATAATTACTTTGAAACAAAATGCAAAAATGTATGATGCCTTATAATTTAAACCTAACATATAAATTGCAGGTTGATCTTTGAAAGGTCACTGAAGCACACTACTGCAAAAGTTGTTCATAACAGTGGGCACACTGTTGTTTCAGCCTCAACTCAAGAGTGGTCAATACGAAGGCATTTAAAAAGGTAAGTCCTTTCTTTCAAATTTAGTTTAACCTTTAAGAACCGAGTGGTACACATGCTGTACCGCAAGTCTTTTTTCCTTTGAGGGCGTGGTTGAAATCTTCGCTTCTACCCTCTGGAGCCGTTGATTTTTCCAAGATTTCATACCCCTTACTGGGGGATTACGGCTTTGTATTATAACCGCAAAGTCACAAGACCTAAATGCTTGCCGTTGCACCTTCCCATCTTCAGAGGAAAAGAGATCTGTGAGGTTCAACAGTTGTACCGCCGGTCTCGAAATTAAAACTTCTATACGAATAGCCCGGATCCAAAAAGTTAAAAACAATTGCAGGATCAATCACAGTACCATTATGAATTATTTGGATAAAAGCTGGAATGCGTCGCTTGAATCACGCAATCTGTTTCTAAATGTAAAATATGTAAATAGCTATGTGGTGTAATAAGCAATGATTGTTATGGTTGGGTCTTTCACATACATTTTACACAGGCGCGGATCCATAGGGGGGGTCATGGGGGTCATGACCCCCCCCTTAACCTACCAAATATAGCAAAAAATTGCCTTTTTGGGACTTATATTCCGAAAAAATTACCAAAACCCCCCATTTTTGCACAAAAATTGCACTTTGACCCCCCCCCTATCCGAAAATGACCCCCTCCATAGCCAGGAGCTGGATCCGCCCTTGATTTTACATCAATGTTTGCAGCAAGATTGCCTTAATGAAATTATGTTTTCATTTTCAGTACTATCGACAGTAATGCCGTCGTAAATATTGCCCGAATACTGGCCCTCCGATGCTTGCAAAGTGGAATATTGTTTGTGCACAAAGAGTTCACTCCGCAACAGATGCAAACAACAAAGGTACTTTCTATCCTTGTAAATCTATTTCTTATTGTTATTTATTTATTCACCTTGTGATGATATAGTTCTCAGGGGCTCAATCTAGAGAGAAATTAGGTCCGTTAAAGGACCCTTCACAAAATTCAGTCACTCAAAAAAGGACCCTTCACAAAATTCAGAAACTCAAAAAAGGATTCTTCACAAAATTCAGTCACTCAAAAATGGACCTTTCACAAAATTCAGTCACTCAAAAAAGGACAATTCACAAAATTCAGTCACTCAAAAAAGGACCCTTCACAAAATTCAGAAACTCAAAAAAGGACCCTTCACAAAATTCAGTCACCCAAAAAAGGACCCTTCACAAAATTCAGTCACTCAAAAAAGGACCCTTCACAAAATTCAGTCATTCAAAAAAGGACCCTTCATAAAATTCAGTCACTCAAAAAAGGACCCTTCACAAAATTCAGAAACTCAAAAAAGGACCCTTCACAAAATTCAGAAACTCAAAAAAGGATTCTTCATAAAATTCAGTCACTCAAAAATGGACCTTTCACAAAAATCCCACACTCAAAACTGACTCTTCACAGAAATCCGAGTTTACGGAACGATAGGGAATATTTTTTGCCGTAACTATTTTTCAAAAGATTAGGAATTAATTTTCACAAAATTCGAAAAACAGGACCTTGGTCGAATATCCTGGATTGACCCCTGGTTCTTTTGACAATATAATGCAGATTTTGGTACACATATTAGTAAATGAAGAGAGCAGGTCCAATCATTGGCTTAGAAAAAGGCTGAAACAAAGATATCAAGTCACATGCTTCAATTTGCGTAAAACGA